>JAANDH010001039.1:0-95973 GCA_011799765.1 Nymphaea thermarum
GGCTCTGATACCATGTAGAAACACAAACCACAAGAATAGACCAAGGAACGAACACACGATGTACGTGGAAAAACCTCAGAACGAGGAAAAAACCACGGGGAAGCTCTAACCTAGGGGCACACCGCAACCCTAGGAGAGAGAAAATTCTTATTCACTTAATTCAACAATTACACATAAGTGAGAATATAAAGGAGAGAGGAGAGAAGCCGCCTAGGGTACCGAGCCGTCCTCGGTACCCGTGCCCAAGGGATCCGGATCCAGATATGGATCCGGTCCCAATACAACATATTTCAACATATACAATGTAGACCTGATCTATGAGAACAAAATTGCAACCTAAATTCATGTGGTTTCTCCTAAAAGGGTGACACACCTATGTCAACTTTTTGGGACATAGGTTGATAGCACCAATGCACCAAGTTATTTTCTTTTCTGATGTTAGCTTCATTCAAATTTATCCAGGATCAATCTCAACTTTTCGGATAACTTTTTTCTGAAACCTTTTAATATTATTTTGACTCATTCTATTATTATCTTCTTCAACTTTTCAATTACGACTTCTTTATTATGTGTTGTTAATAACTTCAAAATCTTATTTTTACAATTGTATATAAAGTGTCCCCACACCCAAGGTCCTTGAAAATGTTCCTTACGTATCTGCATCCACACCCATGTAAATAAACAAGTAATCAAAGTTTTATCCACTGTGTGAATGTTTGCAGCTATTATATTCCCATATTAGCCTCCGCACTTATGTTTTCAAAAGATTTTGACGGTCATCCATTTCAATCTTCATACTCATGCTGTCCCCCATGATTGCACATATATCTGCTCGACAAAGTTGAGAAAATGTGCCCAAACAGAAGGTCATCTTGGAATTACACGCCAGACCCACTCTAGAACATAGCTAATATTTGATCTCACAAATCCACGTCATGCAGATATAGCATGCATATAACTTGAAGCAAATATGAAACTGACAAAGATCCTAGACAAGCCCTTCATGGAGAATATTAAACCCATATTAGACACTGTCTGCCCTTTCATGATCATGCCATTTATTTTGAAGTCAATTAAAAATGAATTCTTAATATGTAAACTGTGATTATCTTTATTCCGTTGCAAAATAATAATTTGGAGCTCAAACACTATATTATATGCAGTATTCAAATGTGGTTCCTGTGTCTTACGTTTGACAAACATCCACTAATGGTGTGGGTTATAGCTTGCACCAATTTCCTTACCCACGGATAATTTGTAACCTGCTAAAAGCTAAAATACAATGTTGCCAAAAGAATTGTCAATATGATATGCATTATCTACTTATCTGTCTAAAGAAATTTCAACGTGCAGTTACAAGAACTGAAACAGATATACAGTATCTGCAAAGTGAAGAACATTCTAACAAAACTATTTATCTTTGTATTAGAAATTTAGAACAGAAACTGCAATGCAAAAAGCATTGCTCAATCAATAAACTTTACAGTTTAAGGAACATATCTACCTCAGGTGGGACTCTGGTAGGATCTTCCAAAAGATGGGATGGTATAACTGTATCTGCTAGACGATGTGTGTCAGACTGCTGATTTCTCAAAGAGCCCATGCTACTTGAACTATCATATCGTTTGACTACTCGTGGTGGAAACTGCCTAGAATCCAATTCATTGTCTGAGTGCCATTCATTAGGTCGGGAACTTGACCCCATTTCTTCAAGGGTAGCCCCACTTACATGGTCCTCATCTTCAGATGCACTACGAGATATTTCCCTCTGGCTATAGCTTAAGCTTTGCTGTTGTAGATCTTCAGTCAGAGAGATTCCAGAACTTCTTGTTGTTAATGAAGAACTATCAGGTGAACCAACTACTTTGCGTATGAGTCCATTCACCCCCTTAAACTGACGAACAATGTCATCCATTGCATCATCTACATTAACTGCTCAATGCAAATTGCAAAGACTTGAGTTTGAAAATATGAAAGGTGAAACTAATCAAACAAAGGGATGCTAATGAACAAGCAACATCTGTGAACTGCAGAATTTGAATGACAGATAGGATCCGAACATGAAAAACAGCTGCACCATAAGTCAGCATTCATGCTTGGTCAGTGCCACCACGCTTGGTAGCATAAGAGGATAAAAACTCTACTCTAATATTTGAGTTCGAAAAGTCCAGATACTGTAAAAGTCTAATTTACATGTGAGCCTAGAGCATCACAAGTGGAAGCAGTGAAGCAATTAATCACATGATTGAAAGGAACACAAGCCAATTGTTCAAGTGGACCAAAAGTTGATTTAGAATCTACACACCATGGCATACTCCAATAGTGACAAATGTAATCGTACAAGGCATAATTCAACTTCGGAGCTTATTTTGCTCATAGATAAAGAAATCTGCTTGAGGAATAGAAAGCAGATAGAATTATCTTGAACAAAGGTGGAATGCAGTATAAAGAATTCTGTAACAATAATAACACTGAGTATGGTATCCCTACTGTGGTGCAGATATAGCATTTAACTGTTATTGAGATAATCAGACCATTAACAGGAGGTATAATGCTTAATGACATGCAACTAGAAAAAAGGAAAGTGTGACATAAAGGAAACAGAGTGGACCAAAAACACACACAACTGAAAATAGTTCTAAGGAAAGAGAATCAGAAACCTGCCAACGTTTTCATGACTGATGTTGACTTTCCAAACGAGTAATTCTGTAGAAGGAACAAAAAGAGAAATAATTGCAAGTGTCAGCTCAAAAGATAACCGTAGGTCCATAACCAACCTAATAGAAAGGAATTTGACTTGAATTTCGGCAGATGAGGGGTGCACTGAGGAGAAAAGGAACCTTTGATGAAGCGCTTAAAAAGTCCCACACTTCATGCTGTTCTGCAACATTGGGAATTGACAAAAGATCCTGCAATACCCAGGACAAATAAGAGCAACTGAAAGTAAAAAAAAAAAAAAAAAAATCAACTTGATGAAAACACATTTTAGAGCAAACCTGCAAATATTTGTCTAGCAGAATACAACGTTGATGAACAAAATAGTCATCAATACTTGATGAGAGAAACCGCTTAGGGGGCAGTTGTAAAGAATAGTTTGGCATATCCTTTAGGTGGCGATGCAATCTCTCAAAGTTTCTGTACCTGTAGGTTATGAAGCATCAAAGGATCAGCCAGATCTCCTAGAAAAATATAAGAAATCATTATTGCATAAATTACTTTGGAGTAAACTTCATTATCAAATATTACATATTTAGTCTTGATATAAAATGAAAAAAAATGACAACCAAGAAACATGGTTATGTGCAAAACTTAGCAAGCTAAATATTCCTTATTAACTCAAACATCAAATGCAGCAACTACCTTCTTTTGACAAACCATGTTTCATTGTCTACACTTGCCACGGCAATTGAATAAACTGCAAAAGATTTAGATCCACCTTTTTCAAAATAAGCTCCAACAACCTGCCAAAATTGGATGTGAATGTTAAGAAGTAATAAAGCAATAGAAAACAACGAAATCATTTTTCATCAAATACCAAAAAGTAGAGGATTTATTCAAAATAAAAGGCAGAGAGAAGGAATCATAAACATCACATGAATTGGGCTTCAACCACTAAATCCATACAAGTACATTTGGTGGAAAGGAAGGCTAACAGCAGTCAGCAGATGACTGAATGGAATGAAATTCAAAATTGGTAATCTGAAGTCTACAAAGACAGCTGAAAAATTCAAAAACTTCTTGTGCACAAAATTTTTTCCCAGCTCATCAAGATATAAATAGCCATCATCTCTAAATTGAATCTCTATCCTTCGTCCTCATCATAGACTTTTTAAGTAATTGAAATCCATATGCTTTTTCTCGAATAGCTTCTAGTTCCTTGGAAATCTATAACAAATGCCTCACAGAATCATGCAACCATTGCTTACTCCCTTCCTTCTACATTCCATTGTGTTGTCCCATACAGTAAGATACCTAGCAGACAGACAACCAATGTGGACATGCACTAAATTTTTCTATTATCATCAATATTCTAAAATTTTAGGATTAGAACTTTCAAGATTTTCTAAAGATGTTCCTGAGAAAAAAGAAAATTCAAATGAACTTCTGAGGAAAATCTTTCCGAGAACAATAATTGCAACTGTGGTTCCAACTAAGATCAGAAACATTTTCAATTAAAAAAAGGGAAATCAATTTTCTGTTGGCTACAGGCTGGGTATGTTTTACATCATTGGACCCAGGCATGGTTTTCTTAGATGTGACTAATCCAAATGGATCTGGATCCAGCTGCAGCAACCATATCCCTTAGCTGGACATGAGTTTGAACTCTGAACCATATAGTTTCAGCAGGGATCTGACCTGACTCCTGAGACATGTCTACCCCTAAATGGGATGTGGCTGGCCTATGCACTTGGAATTTCTAGCTTCTTAAGTTGATTTTTCTTTTCAGATCCAGGGTAGTACCAGAAGTAGCGTTTTTGACCAGTGTTATCCGTATCGCACGATACGGGCCCATATTGTGTCATATGTATTTCCTACGATACACGATATGCTTGTGTATCATAGGCGTATCGCTCATATCGTACGATACGGCCGATACACCCAT
Organism: Nymphaea thermarum; assembly: GCA_011799765.1. Classification (NCBI taxonomy): domain Eukaryota; kingdom Viridiplantae; phylum Streptophyta; class Magnoliopsida; order Nymphaeales; family Nymphaeaceae; genus Nymphaea; species Nymphaea thermarum. Next base: position 4,604 of record JAANDH010001039.1, read on the forward strand.
GTATCTTAAGATACGAGGATAAAATGATTTTTATGTTTTTTTACGAAGAAACCTATCTCCCTCTTTCTAAATAGGTCTAAAAGTTGTGAAAGGGGAAAGTTTCACTAGTTTTTCTACAAAAATTGCCCATTTATGTGATAAATTGTCGATTTAGGGGAGAAGTCGTTTGTGGAGAAGAAGGTTTGCTCGTGGCCTTGTGGGGACTGAGACCTTGATTGATGATAATCATGATATATTATATGTTGTGAACTTGTAATGTAATCTAAACTACTCTAAGTTTAAACTTTAAAGTTGTGATGGATGTTTATTACGTTATTATGAATTTCTTATTTCTCATTTCTAAATGTGTTGTTAATATATTATAGCTTATGAATGATATGATGAGTTTTTTTTATATAGAACACATTTTTTTTGAAATTTTTTTTATTTTTCCTGATTTTACCATTTTTAAATTTGTTTTCTATATTTTTTCTATTTTTAAAATTTGTATGAATTAAAAAATTAATTTACAATGTACTACGCTACATTTACAATACGTTACTACTTAGCCTGCATTCACAGACTCTCTCTCTCTCTCTCTCTCTCTCTCTCAGAGCTATGCATTCTACCTGAAAGTTCAACCTTCTCTACAGCATCTTTGGATATTAAACATGTTTGAGATACTTGGTCCGTTTACACATGGTAGTGGTGAAGAATGATACACAAGTCTCCATTTGCATAGGGGCTAGGGCAAGGTCACATTCTATATGGGTTGGACAATTGAAATTGCTGAGAAGAAGATGAAGATCTTTTGAGTTGGCTGAATCAACTTCTGAAACAATGGGTCTATAACAGACACCATGGTTTACAATCAAAATTCGAAACCTGTGAGTTAATAGATCTACATAATGCGATAAAGATATAAAAGGTAAGCTACACCATTTTCAACAGCTACACATCCATATGCACGAAAATGAAAAACCAAGCCTAGCACATTTACAAGCATCTTAAGAAGGATATTAATAAGATTTGCATGATACAAGAAGACAACCAAAGACAATAAATGATATCCACATTCACCAAGGAGAAAAAATGTAGGCTTATCATCTTTAAGAAAATTGTATTAGACAAATTAAATATGTACTTTAAGAAAAAATCCAGCAAAGTCTCACCCGACACTTGAACTTTGGTGAATATGATGACTGTTCCTTATTAAACACTAGTTCAGAGGTGCTCTTTGGATTTGTTTCTTCATGAGGCTTGCTCAAATCCATGTAGTTAGACTCTTCATAAGTCACAGCATGACTGATTCTAGAGGTAGATGCTTCACAAATCCCCACATCATTCTTAGTAATAAATGAACTACTTTTTGAACGCTTAAGTTGAGGTTTGCTGCTTTTCACATTCAGAGATCCTTCTTTCCCCTGTACAATAGAAGGATTGATCATCATGTCATTCATTCACTATTAATGCATATCGCTGATAAAGAATTATCAGTTCATATCAACTAAGGATGCATTGCTCACCATTTCCCTCTCCAGGTTCCTTTCATGGCCTGTGATATTAGAACTTCCAGCAGCCTTAATTGGTGGTTTTGCTTCTCTAGGTCCTGGGTTATCATGAGCATCAATTTTGGCTTTATAATTTCTTCCCTTTGTCCAGAGGTTTTCAAGATTTTCAGGAGCAAGAACTTCAGTTCTTCTCTCCCTTGCAGCTTCCAATCCTCTGGCCCACTCTGCAGTACGTGAAGGCAGATGATGCACTGATTCTGTTTGGGAGGAGATTAACTTAACATGACTCGCCATACTTGAGGGAGCTTCAGCACTGCCATCAATTCTAACTAAATTTGCCAGATCCCCTTGGTTAGCAGAAGCTACTAGTTCTCCAGGATCTCGTTTATCTTTGGAATGTGCTGATGCCATAGCAGTTTGTTCATTTTGGCTGGCAACATGAGATGGCTTCCCAGCATCTAATTCTCTATCATCCTTTTTTGTGAGAAGAATATACTCAATTAACTCATTGATGTACCTGACAGAAAGAATACTAAATTTGAAAACTGCATTGCACTGAAAAACGTGAGAGAGAGAGAAAGTGAAGAGAAAACTACTAGGAAGAATATCAGCATCTTCTTTTACGCATGAAGCATTGGTCTATTTTGAATTTATCATCTTTTTCCAGCAAATAGACTACTGTTGGAAAATAAGCAATGGATCCAACTCATAGCAATGCAGCAACACAGGGCAGAGGCTGACCAAAATCCTCCCCCCAAGCATGAATAGGTGATAGTTCGATCAGCTTCTCACCTTGACAATACCCATACTGAATGAATGCTTTAGATGCTCATAAGCATCACGAACTGGCTGTCTTCGTTATGCATTCACACAAGAGTTATCATTTGAACTAATGTTCTTCTTTGTGAGATGTTATAAAGAGCATGCTTATGTCATGTTGAATTTGAATATAACTCTTAATAATACTATTGAGAGAACAAGCATGTACAAAGTGGAAAACTAATCAGCTGCGTAGCAGAGTTTCCATGTACTATGGGATGGAACGGCATACTGAGACAAACCAGTTTAGTATAAAAAAATCAAAAAGAAGTAAGATTAGCAATGTGGGTGACAATCTAGCCTACGTGCAGCTCAGTGAACTCAAAGATAAACAGGAATAAAACAATATTCTTTTGAAGTTGAGTAGTAAAGGCCAACCAAAGAAAGAGGAACACAAAGGGAAATAGACAAATCAATTGCTACAGATACATCAATATATATCTTACAATTTGTTCAATATACAATTAAGATAACAATTGGTATTTACTATCATCGTCTCAAGAAAAATTGAAACAACAAACAAAATGGTTATTTCTCTTATTGAGCCCTTATGAGGTAGATCCATAACAGGAAAAACCCTCTTCTGTTTTGTGGTTAACATCTCAAATAGAGTATGTTTTATAGTATTCTAAGAGTAGGAGAAGAAAAGTTAACTATCTAAAAGGTGAAAAGCACCATACATTTTCACTAAAGCCAAAAACCGAGAGTCACGAGAGCCAGTGCAAAATAATTCATATGGACAGAAAAAATATTAGCCTATTCATTTTACTCCTCAGAGAATAATGAATCCTTCACTTTTAGTGTAAGCAACAAAAGTTCTGGATTTCTCACTTTATCTTACTTTTGATTAAGCACCCAAAATAGAAAAACCTGAGTGGACTTTGGACAGATAAACTATCACAAATATAAGCAAGGACTCTTCTATTTTTTTTCTCAAAGAATGTATTTGATGATTTGATCAATAACATTAATAACTGGTGAAATGTGCATGTTAGCAACTATGCAGAGGCTTACCCAGGATTCACAAGGTTCATGACAGGCTGCATGACCAAGCAGGTTAGAAGTTCTCTACTCATGCATCGAACAAGTGGGCATTGTGCTTCCCGTGGTCTCAAGACTACAGCTAACACTGCTCCCATCATTTGTTGGAGAACCTGACTAAAGTCTCTATTAGCCAAATTACAAAATCAACTACCTGCCTTAAAAACAAGGAAGATGACATCAGCATTTGTTAGAACTCCCACTCACACCTTGTACTCACACTCGGGTGATATCAAAGCTGGATGAAGCTCCTTAGAAGCAAAAAGATGGCGCCTCAACTTTTCATCTCTTGCATCCAATGACAATGTTGACAAGAGTTCTACACCAATTGCGGATTGGTTGCTTCTATAAAGATCTAGATGGTTCCCTATTAATTTCACCATATCCCTGTAACGTCAAAGGAGCATTTCTTATCAAACAACAGAATAATGCAACAAGAAAAATGGCAATAAAGGATGACGACGGTGATTATCCGGTATCAATAGTCAATACTCCAGCCAGAGGGATAACAGTGAAAAGTTTCAAACGGTCAATCAGAGCATCCAAAAGCTCGTAAGAAGTTGAAAACCTTATATTTCTCGCGCTTTAAGCCACAAAAGTGATCCATAAAGGCATCAACAAACTTTTGAAAATAAAAAATTTAGTAAGTTTTGAACGGTGAGTCTTCGACTCGTACTGTTTCTTTTGGGCTGTCTCTAGACTAAGACTCCGGAAACCGCACTAAACATCAAGATTCCATTAACAGCTCTAACAATGTTTTCTCAAAAAAATGATAGTGCGAAACAACCATCCATATTAAATACTAAGCACTCACGCCATTAAACCACCATCTGTAGTATCTGTTCTTATCGGTGTAATACAAATAATTTGATACAAATAAACCTACCTCGTCAACAAATTCACGAGATTGACATCCCTCGCCCTCTCAGCGATCTCGCCAAACACGTCGTTCACGATTGCCCTGATTAATTCAGGCGCCTCCGTATCCGGCGTGATCGACGAATACCACATATCGACCACGAAATCCTTCAAAACCTTGCCAATGAACTCGTCCAGCGCTGCCTCGACCAAGGGAGAATCCATCTTGCGCACCCAATTGATCGCCACCGAAGGCGACGTGGAAAGAATGGGATCGTCCACAGCGAGCTGCTTCTTCTCCAGGTGGGCGAGGTATCCTTTCCGCGGCGCTGGCCGGACCTTCCACCGGAACTCGACCTCCCTCGAAAGCATCCGGACGACCGCCAAAGCGATCGCCGCAATCGGGATGTTCATCCACGTCGATCGGCTCGTTACTGCGCCACAAATCCAATACATTCAGACGTGGAAAACGCTGGTTCTCATATACTTGGAGCAAGAGAGAGAGAGAGAGAGAGAGAGAAATGGGGGGCTCTTACAGGAGAGGATGTAGGAGACGAAGATGATGCAAACGGCCCACCAGACAACTCGGAGCTTGGCCTCTTCGATCAGATCCTGAAGCGACTCCATGGCCTTCGTCTTGCCTGAGGGATTTGGGATTCCTCCCGCGCAGAATTCCCTCACGAAAATGAACCCTCTCGGGCCATCACCATCGTCCCAAATCACGTCCGGAATGGCCACGACGAGGTGTGCGTTATTCCCGTTTTCCCTCGAAAACCTTTTCCCCGTTTCTCTCGCAGCATCATGATACGGAGAATTTTTCATTTTGACCCCTTCATTTTACGAATAACGTAAGAAGAAATCCTGGCTTCCTTAATCTTTTCGTGTATACACTTTTCCGGCAGCCCCCCTGCTTTTATCTTACACATTAAACGAAAACAGCATTTGACAACTTTTTTTCAGTGAATGCAGATGAATATAAGTCTATAAAATAAAATAAAATGTTCTTTTTAACTATTACACAATAGATTTTTTATTTGAGGAGAGGCACTTAAATGTAACATAAATATGGAAGACTTGACATGAGAGGCCGACTCAAAAGCGTGCTGCGTTGGTGTTTCCCAGGTCAGACGTGAACCACGACTGCCTCCGGTAGTCGAGTTTACTTCTGATGAGAGATTGCAAAAAACTGTAGAGCCACAATAAGATTGCAAAGAAGAAGATGAGAATAAAATAGAAGTTATGGAACTCCAATAGTTTCTCTTTAAAAAAACAATGAGAAGAAAGCGATGAACCTTGTCAAGTCAGCAGGAACTTGCCATCTATTATATATAATATGCATGGGTCCCTATCATCTCAATTGGTATAGACAGAACATGGGTAGAAATCAATTAAGGGAATTCAGATCCTATTTATTGTGGACGACAACATCAGTTAAAAGTTTTACAAGTCTGTAGGATTTTTACGAACAAGAGACATTTTTCATGTGGTTTCCTCCATTGACTATTGTCCATCATAGAGGGATTTTGAGCGCGTTGTAGAAACCTCTCGAAGATCCATGAAGCCTCATTTTGAGCAATAGTTTTTGGTATGTTTCCACTGTCTTTCGCCCGAGTGATTCTGTTTTCTGTCATATTCAACTTGTTATTCATATTATTTGCATCAAATGGCATAGCACAACTGGGTGGTAAGGCGGTTCACGTACAAGGAATCTGATGTTCGAGCCCTCTAGTCACTGTCAAGCTCCAGACTCCAGTGTATTATTCCTTTGGGTTGTAAGGGCGGCGGCAAGTGTGATACTCGTGTTCCGGCGGCAAGTGTGATACTCGTGTTCAATGATCTACTGAAGGTTGACCCAAGCATCAAAGTAAGTTAAATCCAAGTCAAATCCTTAGATGCATAAGAGTATAACATTGTGGGTTTTATGACAAAGGTGGTTTTTTTTAAGTAAATATTTAAGAGAAAAACATGTTATTATTATCCTTTTAGCCATAACCAAGTCATCTCACCTTGATGCCATTTTGAACGAAAGAGAGATAGAAATTTTACATGAGGAGTGCTGAATTAAAGTTTTTAAATTTTGACTATGGCCGAAGTATCATTTTTCAAAATTTTTATACAAAACAGATGAAATTTTCTAAAAGTTACATGTAAATTAAAAAAAAAAAAAACCTAAACGAACACAAAACTAACTAATTTTAAACTTAAATGATTCAATAAAAACTCGAGTAACTCATCCTGGTCATGAATTAGACTTGCATTATAAATAGTCAATATAATCAGCCAAGATACTTCAAGAACAAGAACAAGCTTAAGAGCCCAAATCTTATCTTGTGGCTTAGACCCATTGCAGTTTGTTCATTGGTCATCTTTGTTGTTTATCTTTGACAACAAGTTGTCTTCTGCGAATGTTACATGTGTTGGATGGAGCATGTACAAAATTGTAGATGTTAGAAATTGATCTTCTTTACTGGTTCGAATCTTAAAATTATATGAATTATGTAATATAAAGTTAGAAATTGAACAATTTCTTTTGAGTACAGATTTAAAAAGTTATGACTTACTCGCATGACTTGTCTGGGTCAACTGATTGCACACGCGCAATCTCAGAGAGAGAAACACATCTATAAACTATATGTTAGATCCAGAATACATGTATTATGTATTATGAGGCATGAATCAACCAGCTTATCAGCCTCATCGTCAGTGGCCAATCTAGAAATTTATGGTTGACAATGGTAGAGAGGGCACCATTACATAGATAACTAATGTTAGAATAGATCACCGTCGATTTGAATAGATCCACCACCGTTAGTTTTTTTTTTTTTTAACAAAATGTTAGAATCATTATGTGGGCCGACATATGTCTAGCGTAATTTCGGTCATTTTGTGGGAATATCTATTCAATGATCAATTAAGTCGAATATTCAGTCATTTCATTGGGCATATGGTAAATTTCATATATGTAGGTATTTGTGCATATTTTGAGTTTTATGATTGGGTGAACCTAAAATTACTCTTACTATAAAAAACAGTAATGGTCCCCTAGGTCATACGTAGAGGAATACAGTTTTTCAGGGTCTTGTCTTTCCTATTTGAGAGAGACTTTATACTACATATAGACCTCAGAAGATCGTGCCACCAGAATCTGCCGCCACTATCTCCTACATGGATTCAGGTATGCTTCCGCTTTGGCTTTTGTGATTCAACCATTCAACATGAATATATTACTTCAGTATATTCTAGAAATTCATACCAAAATTACATTATAGTTACATTCAATTATTGGTTGCTCTTTGTAATCTCCTATGGCAGTTCTGAACATAGAGCTAAGGCAGCACAACTATTGAGAAATATCAATACCTTTCCATTGCCAAACTTTCACAAATATATGGGTATTAAATTTTTTAGATGAGTTTTATTTGGCCTTGCAGATTCTTGCTTATCAATGCATTTGTTTTAGAGAAGATGGCAATCTCACCAATGGTTGCTTACATCCTTCTATGAAGCGTTATTTTAAAGTTGTGTTGTTGACATCGGAACTAGCGTCCCGATAATGCAAAGCTACTGATTGGAACGAATCATGTTTTGTGATGTTGTTCATGAACAAACACATTCGGCAATTCAATAAAAGGTCAAAACTACTCCTTTTTCCCACCCAAGAGGTCCACCGTTGCTTCAGGACTTAGTTGGGAAGCAAGATATCTATCAAATAGTTTTCACGAGAATAGGACTGGCAACTGATCTTTTATTAACCTACCAACCCGACCAACTATGCTACCCCTTCGAAACATGAGCGGGTACATTAACTTTATATGCATTCAAACAATGGATATAGTACACCTCAGCTAAACCATTTCCTTGATATGCTTACCATCTCGGAATTAATTATCCAGGAATTTTGTAACATATCTGTCAAGAATAATTGAGAACAACAGTAATAAGTTGGATGACTTATTTGAGGCCCATTTGTCGCTTGAAAGATTTTAAAAAGGGAAAACTAATCTATCACATATAGAGAAAAGCCCATCAGACCGTCAAATCATATGAGATTCCATGAGCATTATATTTGACAAAACGTGACAGGGAAATCAAGCTTATCTACAACATGCATAAGAACAAAGTCCCTGCTTTTGATTTTTGTATTCATGTGTTATGACTTTGTTGAATGAATGTCATATTTAATGCCCATTTTTGGCGCCAAAACCATGAATAATATTTATCTGAACTTCCTTTACTCTGTTATTGTAAATCGTTAAATTAAGTCATATATGGCATAAAAACATAGTTTTTTAAACCTTCCGATTTTATTTATTTTTTGGTAACAAGTGCTTATTTTAGTTCAATTTCCCATTTACATTGCCACCGCTTTCTCTCTCTAAGGTTTTTTCATTATATATATATATATATATATATATATATATATATATATATATATATATATATATATATATATATATATATATATATATATATATATATATATATATATATATATGCTAGACTTTGATGTGAATCAACTAAACCGTTAATTCTAAGTATACCAATAGAGATTCAATTGCAATATATAAATCAAGTTGTTTTTGCAACAATCTAGCATGCTTCTCAAGAGGTTTCTTTTAAGGAAACTAATTTGTTTCTGTTTTTTTTTTTGTTTCATCTCAACTGAAGAGTATTGCAAACTATTTATAGAAACAACTCTGCTTTTATATTGTCAACTCAATCTCCACTATGTGAACTCATTGAAATTTAGCTAAAACGATTCTCATTAAGTTTGGTATACCAAGGGTCTCGCAACTATTTGTTTTCTTTCATATATATATATATATATATATATATATATATATATATATATATATATATATATATATATATATATATATATATATATATATATGAGTCGAAAGCTGAAACGAGGACATGGCAATAAGATACCCAACCAACCCAATCGGTTACGGGGGAGAAAAAAGGAGAGAGAGAAAGAGAACAAGAGACAAAAGAAAAGAGAGAGGTTAGAGGAAAAAAGCAAGGGATCCAGCTGGGTCGGTCTCCCAATACCTGGCACCTAACATTTTAGACGGACATGTTTTCTTGGGTGGGACCTGCCTACGGACCTGGCCCAGACCCAGACCCAGCCTGCGCCTAGACTTATTCTTGTCAATTTATCATCGGCTTAACAATTTAACATAAAAAAAAAAGACTACAGACATCGAGGACGAGGAGAAGACGCGAACAAATAAAAAAGAAAAATGCAATAACATGCTAATATAAATAAAAGAAAGTCAGTACAATAGAAAATAAAGGACAAAGTATGTGCAAAAAAATAATCCTTGTGACCATGTCTAAAAAACCGTATCCGCTCTGTATCGGTTTGTTTATAAATTGAAGTTGCATGCGCTCTCTGTGTGTGTCTTAGAAATAAGACATTTTAGAGAACCACCATTGTAGAGCAAATTCGTGAGTTGCTCACCGGTGACTCGGGCGAATCCAATAGGCAGTTCCATCAAAGTGACGCCAGTTTGGAGATATCGAACAAGACGCAAACCGACATAGAGTAATGGGGATTGCAGCTCAATTATATCATTAAGCAGTAAACTTTTTTTTACCATGATGTACCTTCACATGACATTTTCCTTTCTTGTACGTTATTAGCATCTCACTATTTTTACATATAAAAAATAAGTCCGATTTTTTAACTAAATTTCTCTTTCGAACTACTGTCTTACAACATACCCAAATTCCAAAATTTTTTGTTCGCTAAAACTTATTACCATCGTGAGTAAATCATGCCAAACAAATTTATACACTAAAAAGCAAGCAAAGTAGTGTATCGATATATATAATATGGTATCCTGCTTTTGAAACACCATATATTTTATAGCAAAATCTTAAAAAGAAGGTACGGGTTTGCACCCTGAATCAAACTAAATTATTCGTTTTGCTGGGCAATAAATTAATACAATAAAGACAAAAATGGTTAATTGTTAAAGCGGTTTTAATGAATACTTAACAAGTTAGTTACTCACTCATAATCTGCTGCAATCAGCAAACAGATTACACTTCAGACTGTGGTTTGAATTAATTAGTCACACAGGCACGTCTCCGTGGCCCCCAGGAAATCAACTCCAATGAACCGACCCGAGACCCGACCAACCCACAGATATGAGATATCACACCAACCAAACCGGCTTACCGGAAAACAAGAGGCACGCCAGCCGTCCATCGCGCGAGATACGGACGGTCAAGACCGTGGTTTTGTTCGTTTAGTACAAAACCGGGAGCCCAAGCAACCCGTTCATCTGAGGATCTAAAGGGAGAAAAACGTCCAAATGTTTGTAACGTAAAAGAGTCGTCCGTGTGAAAGGAGCTCATCGTTGTGGGGGAGGGGAAAAATATCCAGGGGCGGGCCCTGCGCCTGGAAAAGTAACGCGGGGCTTTAAAATATCAAACAGTGGATTCAGAAGCGGCCTCCGGTTTCGGTACGCTTTTATCGTAAAGACGATTATGCCCTTAATATCGCGATTTTGCCCTTGCTTAAAGGTTTTATGTCATCGAGCTTCCCTTCTCGACGCTCTGTTCCTGGACTCTTTGCGTTGTCTCAGATCCGGACCAAGTTCTAGTAACCAATATGAGAAAAAGTGCATCGGATTTTCTTTTAATACCTCCGTCCATATCCATACACTGGAAGATCCAAAATTCGAAATGTTGGCGACAATGTGGCGACTGCAGAAGGGCGGGTCATCTGCATGGACATTTAATCCTTTCACAAGGGTATTTTGGTCGACTTTGAGCCCATACATGTCTTTTGAGAAGAGGATGGATAAGTAATTTGACTATAAAGTCCAACCTTATCCGGTGGGCTGGGGGCCTCTGCTCCGTATAAAAATCCTTCCCCTTCCGTTGCCGCTCTTTAATAATAATTCTTCCCTGAAGAAACCGATCGTGGGAGAAGGAAGAGGAAGCGAACGAGTATGAGTGCGATCCGGTTGCTGAGTCTCAGAGCGTCGTCGACTTGCCTGCTCGAGGCGTTCGATCGCCAGTCGAGGGCGTCCTCGACGGCGCGGGCCTCCGTCATCTGCAGTGCGCGGAGGAGCGAAGCCATCCCGAAGCTCGAGCCCTTCAGCAGGAGCAAGATCGAGAGGGGACTAAAGGAGCCTTCTCTCCTTCAGAAGTCCGAGAACGCAATTTTAGGTACGGTTGATGGCGCTCTTGATAGATATATCGACTTCCTCTTTCTCCTTTTCCTTTATCTTTTCTTGTTATTTTGTCTCGTTTTTGCTTTTCCGCTTATACTTTAGGGAGAATTTGTTGATTTCAACCTGTCTTGCTCGAGATTTCTCTATTTTCTTCGTTTCCTTGGATTCAAGGTAGAGTTTGTTAGAGTTTGTTGGTTTTGACCCGTTTTTGCCAAAGAATTATAAAGTTTTTACAGTTCTTTGTTTGATGAATGGAGATCACGAAGATTCGGAAAAGTATTGGTCGAGCTGTACTCAATTAGACTAAATAGATGTCCAACAAATGTGCGATAAGAAGGAATTAGAGGAAAATCCTCAGTTTTCGAAATTTATCGACTTTTTGTTTCGATGCTCCAAGATTGAGCGAGATTTGTAAACCATGTCCTGATCTATGTTAAATTAAGTTAATACAGGAATCACTGGAAATTTACATGAAGAACGAACAAAATTAGAAGAATAATCAATCACGGGCCCCTCGATCTGAGTTTTTGCGTGAATTTTGTCAATTCGCTTTGTGGTTTCATGGTTTCTTTCATATCTGAACCCCGAGACAACGTCGGCTTTCGTGTTCTTTGTTCTTTCCTTTGATTTCTTCTTTGGAATAATTGTTCTCCATGACAGAAGGAAGAATATGGGATGTTACTTTGGCTTCTTTTCTGGAGGAAGATGATATTTTTCCGTCAAAAGTCTCTCTTGGTTAATACCATAACCATCGGGGCAAACCAGGATCTTTCCAAGTTATTTGGTTATTTCAATTCTTCCAAATAGATTCTTACTGCCTGCTTTCGGGTTATTTCGTGAAGACTGTGCTAGTTGTTCCAAGCTTTGATTTGAGTGTCAAAATTAGTTTTGTTATTGTTATTATTTTTCTCTGTAGTAACTAGTTGTGACTTGTGATGTTACAACTACACCTTTAATTTGGTTTCTGTTTGATTCATAACCGCCGTAAAGTTCTGAGAGGCAGCTCTGGTGTTTTTAAATTAGAGCGGCTGTGGGTGGAGCCGTGGATGTGAAGCAGGGGCTTTATCTTTTCGTATATTCTTCCGAGAAATTTCTTCCTTTTCGAGGTTTGGTCTATTTGTAGGATTAATGAAGAAAACATATGCAAGTAGATCAAGTTTTCAAGTATGATGATTCGGGTTCATCTTTACCTCTGATTTATACCGTGTTTTGTGTCTGTTTTGTTTGTTTCCATGGACGGTCTTCTTTCTTTTTCTAGAAAGAAGTCAACTGATCAAATTACTCTTTCCATATCGGTCAATATTTTTAGAGCGGCTGGACAACGCTATTCTTGTTATTGGGATTTGGTATGTCTAAGTTCGCGTATTAGTGAGAAATATGCTGGAAAAGAGAATTTCTCCTATCAGAGCTTTTCGGCTGAAAAAATCTCCGATCATTGACATCCATAAATGGATAGGGGAAAAAAAAATTCCCTAGGTCCACAAAACATGATAGGAGGGATAGCATAGTACGAAGTTCTGCCAGAAAAGACCACCTCAACATGGATTGAAGAATCTTTTGCTAGCTCTAAGTTGTTTTTTGGCCGCTGGATTTTGCTTTTATATTTGAAATAGTAAGAGACTTGCCCTTTTATTTTCAATTCCACCTTTTTGTATCATTTTCTCACACCCATACCGCCATTCGTGAAACGTGCTTGTGGCTTTCGTGCTTCTAAACGGTGGCTACTCACTGTCCAGTATGCCTTGTGCAAATGTAATGATTGCTCCTCTTTCTGTATTTTGCAGATTACTGCTCCACACTTGAAGGGGACGAGTCATACCGCTGCTGGAGAGGGTACTTTGAGCTCAAGGATTTGGAAGTAAGTTCCTCTGTTTCTCTGCCATGTTCCTGTTTCTTACTTCTTTTTCAAATTTCAGTTCTCCTCTTGTAGGTGTAGCGCTAGTACCAACACGTTGATGATGCTTGCTTTCCTCTATTTCATGTCTTGGGCTAAAGCATCTAAAAGTGCGATGCCTGTAACATGAACGAATTCTAAACAAAATTTTGCCTGTGCAGAAGCAACTTCCAAAGGACGAAGTCGAGTCGCTGGTGATTCAGACGGAGGGAGTCAAGTCCCTCATCGGTTGCCTGCATGCTGTCACTGCAGCACGCGAAAAACCTCACCCAGAAATTCGGGAGAACGAGACCAAGCCTGCGCCGAGGAAGCGCGCAGACAGCACGTGTCCCATTCCCGACGGGTTGCCGAAGACACAGGAGGAGATTGAGGAAGAGGAGGCTGCCAGAATGCCCGACTCTCCCTTCACCAGGCTTCTGCGCAGCAAGGGCCGGCACCCAGCTTGGTATTCTCAGGCTCCTGACCATGAAACCGATTAGAATATGTTACAGACGATATCAAAATGTTACCTGGACTAAGACGTGTATCCATGATATATATAGAATATTCATGTGGCTTGTCTTGCATGTTTGATTTGTTAGCTGGTGTTCAGGTGATTGGCCCACATGGTCATTGTAGTACAGGCGCCTTCTGTAATTATCCTTAGTTCCATACAGCTGGTTAGATGTCCCGTCTCGTTGGCTGGTAGTGGTAGTTCAGGGATTTTTGCCTTTCTTAGTCTATACTAAATTTCATCCTTATCCTCTCTCTCTCTCTCTCTCTCTCTCTCTCTCTTTCCTTCGTGACTTTGAACTAAATTAGTCTTAGTACAAGTTGGTTGTGTCACTTAACCGGCCGTTCCAACTGGTTGGGTTTGCACTGCATTGCACTGACTCATCAATCTTTTGGTGATTAAAGGCCTTGTGTGGGAGCTTTGTGTTCATGGGAAATATGAATTTCCTTTTGGCTATAGAATTGAGACCGTATTACTTTTTGTTTAGCGCTCCCAACCCAGTGTATTATCGCCCTTAACAATCAAATTTTACCTTTTTAAGTGTCGTCGACGACTGAGTTCGCTGATTTGCTTTCTATGTGTAGCTGCGGTAAGGCATCGTGTTGTGATGCACCATTACGAATTAGAGAGATGCACGAATGCAATGTCGACTTCTGCAGCAATGCAACATATTGGCGACGCTCATGTGCTCCAAAGGAGGCCGGAGAATAATTAGCTACTAGAAAACGGTCATATACATGGTAAAAGATTTTTTCAAGAATAAAAAGAAAAAATTTACTAATTTAACGCTACTGTTGGGCGAAGAACAAATAGCGCATCCAGCACAAGATTACACAAGGGAAAGGGATCAAAGAAAACAACAGTTTTAGATGTTGTGTTCTTGATCTAAATCCCGCTATTGTCTATTTTTTCATTGGGTTTCTTTTCGCAAGAGAGGAGTTTGTGGGGTAAACTTTGGATGACGCAATGCCACTTTAGGAAGACGAGATGGAAAAGTTAAATGACTCAGGTCAATGGTAGAAAAGCTGGATTTGAATGCAATCGGTCAATTCAGCTAGAGACCCAATTTGAGAAACCATTACTTCCCTTTTTAAGACTATGTCCGACCCACTTCACTTTCAAGAGTACGTTTCGTTCTCTGTTCTTGTAACAAGCGGAACAAGACATTCCATTCTGCTTTTCTCAGAACGAGCAGAACATATTGGATTCTCCTCTCAAGCAACAAGATTTTAGGCTAGCTAATGTTTGATAGGGATTAGGGAGGCTGATGTCCAAATCCACATTAAGTCAAGTGCAATCCACGACTTAAACAAGCCGTGAGGATTTCATCGTAGATTTCACGACTGCAGGTCTGAGGTTCGGACCATTTGGTCTGCACTTTTAATTCTTGAGGGGTACCATAGATCTGTGGAGATTAGGGGTGAGTATCGGGCCGGGCCGGGCCGGGCCGGGCCGGTCAGCTGGGCCTGACCCGATAGCCCTGGTCTTGGCCCGGCCCGTTTCAAAATAAAAAATAAAATTTTAATTATAAAAATTTTTAAATATAAAATATATTTGTTAATAATAAATATAACTCAAGATTCAATAAAAAATGAGAAAAAGTTAGTCGGATCAAGCTTCTGTCCTGGGATCCGATCCATTTCAATTCCTTTTGTTCAAAGCAATTAATCAAAAGTCAAGGTCCACGGAACCCTACTTTTCGAAACTTTGCCGTGACTCGCACAGCACGGGATGCAGAGAGAGCCGGGCATTTAGTAATTTAAGAGAACACCAGGGGCATCTGAATTCAACTAGCTGAAGGCGGTAGCACGGTAGGTAGCGGAATTGAAGATAAGTAACAGATAAAAATTTCATCATCAGACCAATATTTTACTCTTTATTCTGGATCCTCTAATTCCTTTCAACAATTATGGATACCCGCTTAAAATTTGTTTAAATTTTGACATACACTTTTTGTTTCTTATACAAGTAGACGGCAGTTGGGTAGTGAGACTTAGTCGCACTTGGGCTGCACAAAATCCTAGCCGCCCTCATGCCAAGGCGTATTTGTGTGTGCGTATGTATGTGTGTTATATAGGTGTTTAAGTCGCATCCATGATGAATTTATGCAGCTGCATGTATATATGTATGTTTTTTATGTTAAACTGGTAAAGGGAAAACTAATTTGCTCGCAGTTGATTTTGATAGACTTCGAGCACTGATCATATGAGTTAACAGATAAGTCTTATGCGCTCGTGTGTAAGCTTGCACAAAGCTAGTCTGGTTTATTTGCCAGCCCTACTTATGCTTAGAGGATTAAGATTGAAACAAAAGAAGAAATGCAACATGAATTAGTGACATGTTTAAAGATGCTTTAAGTGGAAGTAGCTTTCTAATAGCAGGACTATAGTCCATCATGTGTATGATCCAATGATCTCTGTCCATACCACCGAATATACTTAAAGAGTTAAGAAATGGTTTGAGGATTTGTTGGGGGTGTTTCGCAACAATAACATTTCCATGTATCTGCCCTAAAAGTTAAAAACTTAGCATATAAACTGCATTTTTTTGTTAGCATAAGCTGTCAGTAAAAAAAACATACAGATATCTAGCAAAGCAGTTCATAGCCGTAGCCATAAGCCTCTCAATCTTCGACCCATATTACAAACTAACGCATATTCAATAATTTCACAAAAAATGAGCACTTTTTCGAATTTTCTTGAATCCAAGGTTTATGTTAGTTAAATGGGCTGAAGTTAGTTCCTTGTAGCAGCAATTTTTTTTTTTTCTTTTTCTTTCGCACTTCGCCGTTCCGTGAAATATCAGTCGCGGGAGAGAGGGAGCGAGAGAGAGAGAGAGAGAGAGAGAGAGAGCGAGCGAGAGAGAGAGAGAGAATGGCGGATAGCTCTTCCCCAAAGAAGGAGGAGCCGACAAAGGGATGGGGCGGGTGGGGATTCTCTTCTGCCTTCGCTGTCCTCTCCGACATCCAGAAGGCTGCCTCCAATGCCGCTGAGGAGATCTCCAAGAACGTGTGTCCTCTCTTCGTTTTCTGTCGATGGATTCCATTTTTTGATTTATTGGATCTCGTTCTTGCAATCGATCTCTGTTCTCTCTTCATTCGTGGCCCTTGTTTCAGATCTCGGGACTAGGTGTCTTTTCTCCTTTTGTTACTGATCGATATTAGTTCGTGTTCAACGCCATTGTCTGGTTCTTTAATGTATTTGGTTTATCAGAGTCTCTGGGATGGTGAAACCGTTAAAACTTGAAAGTTCCTTTAGCGTGACTTTAATGTGATGGAGTGTTGTTGACTGAGAAAAGGGGAACTCATTTATTTGTGTGCAGGATTGGAGGGAGGTTTAGTTGAGTTTGGTTTGGTTTTTGGTATCCATTAAGTTGGGAACTTAGCTCAAGGTTTACCATTACAATAATGGTCGTTCTTTATCTTTTTGGTGGCAATAGGCTGTTGAAGTTGCGAAGAATGCAGCGAAGGGAATCTCGGAATTGCAGAGTGTTGCTGAGCCCGAGCCTGGATTGGCTGAGGGAAAAGCGGAGGAAAGTGAAACCAAAGAGGCCGCAGAAAGTGAAGCGGAAAAAATGAGGAAGTTGGCTCTAGACAAGCTTGAGAAGGCTAGTGAAGATTCAGTTTTAAGTCAGGCAAGTATTGAGTGGAATCCCGTCCACATGATTTTCCTGCTCCTGTTCTTTTCATAATTGGTTCTCGTCGTAATTTGAGAAACCGAAATTAATTAATAGGCAGAAATCGTTGTAGCATTTTGTAATTAACTGATGCATTTCATCCTAATAAATCCAGAAACTGACTTTCTCGTCTACTCTTATTATTAGTCGGGTTAGCAACTGACAGTTCTTATTAAGACGAGAAAGTAATGCAAAAAATTAACCTTTTCAACATCGTACCATGATTCTGGTATTAACTTCGCGTTTGCAATTTTCTTATCACATATGCTTCTCTAGTATTTCATTGTTATCTATCCTTGCGTGTAGAAGCTTGATACAACTTACATGCCAGGCGTCTTGCTGTCCTGCCGTTGAGACAAAAGCAGCATATGCTTATTTATAACTTGTTCTTCAGATTCTTTGCTGAGTTTGTGTATTATCATCATTTCCAAACTCACCAATCTATGGGGTTCTTGGCCTTTCCGGCCATCCATCTGTCTTCTCGTCCTAACTACTTACTCCTTAACCAATTGTCCTTTCTTAACAAGGCAATATCCCGGGTCGTTGCGCTCATTCTTTCATGCACGAGTCAAGTTGATTTATGACTGTTGCTGGTTTCTGTTGTTAATTGTACTCTTGAGCTGGAGCATTAGCAGACTTCAACCTTTGATTAATATGCTTTATGGAAACCTTCCTCATTTGCAGGGGCTCAAAGTTCTTGACAGTTCAGTTGAAAACATTACATCTGGAGCATGGCAAGCACTAAACAGTGCTTGGAAAGGTGGCTCAACTTTGGTGCACAAGTAAGTACCATGCAATTTATTAGTTTGATGGTAGATATAATGGTCTGTAGTTTAGCTACATTGGGGCATAAGATACATTTCTCACATAATGATTATCCTTGATTATTTTATTATTCATATTGCGCTATTTTTCTTCCTGTCAAACAAATTAGAAAAAATAGGGACGTGTGAGATTAACAACAATTGCAACGTGAACATTTTGAGGAAAACTTTCCTTACAGTGTAGGTCCCCAGAAACCATATACATGGGTGTGGAACTGAAATTTGTTCTCATTGAGTGTTTTTTGCAAATTCTAGATTCATAGCACCTAATAATAGGCACTGGTTGATTAGATTTCATACTGTTTATGCTTAAGAAGTTCACAGAAACTTGTTTAAAGTGTGAAAAGGAAGAAAAAAAAACATTGAAGAATTGTAGAACTGTAAAAGGTTCAAAGAGCATAAGAAAAAATGGCTAACTGAATAATTACTTTTAAAGACCTCAACAGATAAAAATGTGCTATATTCAGAATTTTGTTAATTTTGGTAAGTTAGTACTTTTGTTCATTGGTTCTTCAATAATATGTACATTTTTCAGGAAATTTAGAATGTGATACATTAGCATTTTGGGTTTTTTTCCCCAAAAACAAATTTTTCTTCATAGTCTTGAGAAAAATATTGGATATGCCATGAATGTAAAATGTAAGTAAAATTAGAAACAGCTCAGAACAGTATTTTTAATTGAAGACATAAAAGGCCATTATTAGAGTTATTAAACAACAGAGAAACAGAACATATACTTGAAGTATATATATGACTTTATTCCAAAATATTATCATATTCTTGGAGCAATATCATGAATTTTGTCTTAGGGCAGAAAGCTTTTAAGATCTCGTAAAGTTGACCCTTTGATATGGTTTGAAAATGCTTGACCAAATTGAATGATGAAATCAAGATGTTGTTGTGTGTATGAACTAGCAAAGCTTCGTAAAAATATCAACATGTGATGAATTTTTTAGATTGTTTGTTTCTTTGTCGTGTATGAAATGATGATGTGATTCCTTTCTATATGTAAAATTGATACAATGGTCTTACTAAAGTTGTTCCAGTTGATCAAATAAATTGATAATAGCTAATGAAGAAAATTGGGACCAGTTGGGACTACTTGTTCCAAGCCAATTGACCATAAATAAATAAACACATATACTATGCAGAAACGAGTTGAAACATGTATATCACTATATCTAATGCAAGTATGTAGTTATAGGTCAGAAAGTAGTCTGTTGACCAATGATGAGGTTGACTAATTAACTAAGTTGGCCAACTAGTTGCTGGTTTGAATTTTGAACACAGGTTGGTTGATAACTTACTCAATTGACTAGTTGAGCTGGTTGGCTGACTAGTTGGGGTTTTTACAACTAAGCTAACTGCTGAAGGAAAATGATCCTAGAGCAAGGAAATATAGAGAACAGGTTAAGGGCATCTAGATTTTGAAAAATTCGTTTATTTCATTTTTCAAACAAGTTGATATTTGTGCTTTATTTTATGGGAACAAAATCTTATTCTTCTTTAAGGTACCTTTCAAGATTATAACTCTAATTCTGCCAAAAGACGGGAAAATATCTGGCATTAGCTAGACATGAACATGATTCCATATGTGTTTTTTTCTCCTTTTTCTATTGGATACATATATGATTGAGAAGTAGTATCCACATTTGATATTAGATGGCCTGGTGGTGATGAATTATTTCTTTTTTTACACCACTCCATTATATAGCGTTTTCCAATTTTCTGGGAGTGGGTTGTAAACTTGTAATTTTTTTTTCTTTGGTTTAATTTATCATGCTTTTCTTAATGATTAGGTTAATTTGATTTCCAGGCTTGAGAGTTCTGCTACAAACCTTGCTGATTCCATCCAACATGGTGGTCTACCTGTAAATGCGTCTTCCCTTGCACCTTCTATAATAGAGGTAGTAGACTTTTTTCTGTTATTGTTGCTGTTCTATAAAGCCAAGCTGATCAGTTACACTCTTGTTTGTGTTTTAGACTGGGAAAGCTTTTACAGCAAAGGGAATGCAAGTGTTAGAGTTTGTTGGCAAGGAGACTATAGACTTGTTGATTGATGAAACTGGAATTGAAGTTGATAAGGACCCGAGTGAATCCGAGCAACATGATGAAGAGGAGCAGTTTTCTGATGACATTTCATTTGATCGATGTTTTTACATTTATGGTGGTCCGGAGCAGCTCGAGGTTAGAACCTTTATTGACTGTACCTTCATACCTGATGGTTCCAAAAGCGGTCAGCTGACAAATTTGTTTGTGCATGCTAGGAACTTGAAGCTTTATCCAATCATCACATGCTTCTGTTTAACCGTAAGAAGACAAAATTGCCACCTGCGCAGAAGGCCTTGTATGATGGGGAGCTCAAGCAGGTTAAACTGATTTTAACTTTAAATACTGAAAACGATGGTAGCAGCTTGGATCTAGACAAGGGAAAGACAGTTGAGAATATTGAGGTGGTTGATGGTAGTGAGATGAAAGCATTATGTGAATCAAGTGTCAGCAAAGCTGCTGACATGGCTGCTGGGTAAGCCCTTCCACCATCTCTACTTGGAAAAGTTTTTGGATCTTCTGTAAGCACCAAAATCTGTTAACGATTCTTCGATCATGAAGCACAATAGTATGGATTTTGAAACTTCAAAGTCAAAATATTCTGGATAAGTGCACGTGAAACCTTATGTACAACTTTTAAGCCTGTATTTGTACTTGCTGGATTTGATTTTTACACTTTTCTTGAATTTTTTTGTTCAAATTATCATAAAAATATTATCAGTTCTGCGCTGTCTAGTGTTGGCACCAATGCTGTAAAAGGCATTTGTAACACGTATCGGTTAGGCCGACCTATACTTGTACCGTAATGTATCCTAAAGTTATTTTTTTTAATTCATAAAAAATCAGAAAAAATAGGAGAAATATAGAAAAATATTGAAAAATCAATAAAATGTGTTCTATATAAAAAAATTATCACACAGATAATGAACATTAATGATTCATTATTTATAAGTAACGACACACTAATAAAATAAAGTTTAAACTTTAAAGTCTTTTACATCACCAATAAAACATATACTTCATAATTGTTCAGTGTCAAATAAGAATTGAAATCATGTTTATGATTAAGTAGCATCATGATTATCATCAATCAATACAATAATTATCGTCTTCTTCATTTCATCGTCTTCTTCATTTCATCATCATCCTTTCAAACTGGTGATTTCTCTCTGAAATTGATGCTTTCTTGGCAATTTCTCTTTAAAATGACAAAAACTCCCTTTCCCACAGCTTTTAGGAACATCGAAAATGAAAGAGAGACAATTTTTCAATAGATATCTCAAAATAAGGAGAATCAAACCCCTTTTAAAAAACAGGCCTGTATCGGCTGTACCGTACAATACAGGGGCCATATTATAAGATACGGCTAATACGGGCACAATACACAAGCATTTTTGTGTATCGTACCCATATCGGATAAACTTTTTCAACCTATACGATATGTATCGTACCATATGGCTCCATATAGTGCAATATAGATAACATTGGTTTGACACTATTTTCCGTTTGTCAGTGAGGCCAAAGTTTTTATATGGTTCATAGAAAAAGCAAATCATAGCTTATGGAAATTGCCACCCAACATTGAGTATGTTGCTTGGATAATTTATTTGTCTAGGAGAACTATAAAATCACCATTTTAAAATTTTACCTCATTTTGTTGTTTTGTTTGGCTTTTCTTGATGATGAGAATTTATCTTATTTCCTCTGTTTCTGGAGCTAGTTCTCTATGCTGATGTTAATTCTTTCTTAATCTATACCACCTTGTGTTAGAGTGTGGAGCCTCATCCCAACTCAAGAGTCTTCCCTTGTTCTTTGGGTTAGGGGCATTATTGTAATTCTTTGCTTTTGCAGTGTTTCCCTGTGGAATAGTGAGGACTGAACTGAGTCTTGCCGTGGATGTAGGAAGACCTTAGTCTTTCTGAACCACAAAATCCTGGTGTTCTTGTGTGTTTGCTTCCATCTCTTCTTCTTAATCTCGAGAGTTTTTAAGAGGGATTTGTTCTTAACACCTTATGCCACACAAAACTTGCTGCAAATTTTACAATTATTTTTAAAGTAATTGTGCTTCTGGTTCACTGCATTCTACCTTTACCAAGCTCCACCTCATAGAGTTTAATCCTACTAGCTGTATGCTAGCACATGCAAATCAAATTTTATTCTTGAAGAACAAACTCGTTCTGTCATGGTAAACTTGCTGGTGGAGAGAAAGCGATGGAATGTGGTAGCTAAAGTTATGTTCTTTGTTATGCCAAAGATTCCTTTTCTCTACATTATTCTGTGTTAGTATTTTTTTTTTCTGGTGATATTTGTGATTTTATGTATATGACTTCCTTTTCTTGTTTCCTTTAGACTGATGATCCTATGTCACATGATGCTTGGTATCACTTTAAATTACCTTTTGTGATTCTGTTATATATGTCATTTTTTTCACTTTGGAATACTTGTATATACATCGAATGCAAATCTGGATCTCATTTTTTATCTATTTTTTTATTTACTCAAAAAACTGTGTGTTTTTAGATCTTCAATTGTTTTGTTTCTTGTAGCTGCTAAAAGATGTCATATGCTGATTGTCATTTGTGCAGGTTTGCAGCAGCTCTTGAAGGAATTGCTGCAAATGAAATAATTCAGCGGACTACAGGCAGACTTGAAGCAATTCATTCAGAGGGCGTACATGTAAATTGCTTATGTTGTAATTTCGTTTTCTTGTGTTCTTTTTGCATGTGCTATATGCTGAAAGGAATTTTCTGGGTCATTATGCAGCGTCTCTCAGAACTATGCTGCTTTGGAGTTTCACAACTTTTGATGCTTGGAAAATCTATGATGTCAAGTGTTCACAAGTCACAGGATGATGAAATTGAGGAGGATGGTGGTGACAAAATTGAGTGGCCTAATGATTCCATCTCAAAAGCGAAGCTCATTAGGTTGAAAGCACAGGCAATCACTGGAGATGTGGCAGCGGTCTCTAACAGTTTTGTAACAGGTAAGTTGTTGCCATGTATTTTCTTGACTATACATTTTAAACAGTTGTCTGATATGTGAAGTTCTTTATATGAATGGTTCAAACGCTGCTCCAATTTTAAAACCAATGATGAATCTTTTATTCATTGTCTGTTCTGATTGGTGCAACAAGTTTCAATGGCACAGACAATTTCACCCTATCAACAAATTCATGATGTCACAACCTTAATATCCTGGCAACAGATGTGGACAATTAAGGAACATGTCAAACTGTGATTTTGCCTTTCAATAGTGAAATTTTTAATTAGAATATTTATGGTGAATGTGTTTGTGCTATTAGAACACTTTTCAAGTGAAAGGTAATCATCCTTTAGGTAGGCAAGAATATGATTAGACGTCCTCAGGTGGAGAAAGAATTGGCTTCATTATTGATTGGTAATACGTCCCTAGTTGATAGGGGAGAATACCTGAACGTGGTGAACTATCCTACTAGCTTTTGTGAGGAAATTTACTTCTAGTGAAGCAAATGCTGAGTATTATTGCCTGGGTTGTGCCATTTTAACAATGTCTGGAGTTTATACATAAAAGGCTCTGACAGTATCATTTTTGTCATGGATTGAGCACTTTTATTTTTCTTATCTTTAACACCCAACTGAAATATCCATTTTATGGAAAGCATGCTTAAGAAGGTAAATCATCCTTTAGGTAGGCAAGAATATGATTAGACGTCCTAGGTGGGGAAAGAATTGGCTTCATTATTGATTAGTAATACGTCCCTAGTTGATACCGGAGAATCCCTGAACATGGTGAACTATCCCACTAGCTTTTGTGAGGAAATTTACTTCTGGTGAAGCAAATGCTGAGTATTATTGTCTGGGTTGTCCCATTTTAACGATGTCTGGAGTTTATACATAAAAGGCTCTGATGGTATCATTTTTGTCATGGATTGAACACTTTTATTTTTCTTATCTTTAATAGCCAACTGAAATATCCATTTTATGGAAAGCATGCTTAAGAAGACAAAGGATATTGGTCCTATAATAGTCTCTTGGTTAATATGGGCTTTACAAACTTTAATTTTTAACTGAACTTAAAAATACATTATTGCACTTGTGCATTTTCGGTGGCATCTTTAGACCATGTCTACTTGTTTTTAATAAATTCAAAAGTCCATTTTCTTCGAGAACATCGTCATTTCTTTGAGTGGCACTGAGAGGGGCTGAAGCAGCATGCTGCCCTTTGTTGTCTTGTAAGTTTGTTGGTAATCTCACTAGTGCTTTACTTGATCTTGTTATCTGAATCTATTCAGGGGGAACATGCAAGTTTATTGATTTTTGAATGGTAGGCTGTTTTTTCTTTGATTCGTTATATAACAAGATGCAATTGTGCAGGCATTTCAGATGTGTTGGAAGCCTATGTAGCTGCAGTAAAGAAGGCATCTACCGACAGTGGCCTTCTGCAAGATGGCCCCATCCATGAAAAAACTCATGCTATCTCTGATCACCTGCATACCGACAAAGCTACTGCGATTGATAAGATCCAGGATGGATTGCAATATTTGGCATATATTGTCATTTCCACCTCCATGACCACTGCGTAAAAGAAATTAAACCAATCCACCGCTTCAAGTTGTCACGATTCTACGTGCATTGTGTATATAATTTTTACTTGCATCCATTGATTCAGTTCCATTATATTGTACATTGGAAAGTTGCTTACTGTTTGTTGCTAGCTTGCGCAAAAATATCAGATATGGGCTTTTTTTTTGCCTTAACGCCAGCTAGATACGCAAATTTATATATCGTGAAACCACTTTCTGGGCTTTCTATCTGAAGAATATGTGGTCGATGTTCTTTGAGTAGGGAACTCACCAAATGCCGAACTGGTAATGAGGTCCTACTCTTGTCACTATGCCTTGAACAAGCAGCACACCAAATATGACCCACGACAGTGAGTCCGAATCGGTTAGTCGGTGTTTCGACTGCATGTGCAGGGACTGTATTTCACTTCACCGTCTATTTTAACTCAATGCTTCTAAGTCAGTTCACTCGCTATTGCAATTCAACTATGTGAACTATCAGCTGTATCATTCATTTTTCTCTGTACTGGTGAGCTGTTGGCACATATAAGATTCCTGGTGCCAGTGTGGTATTCAACACGAGGTAAACCTGATTTCGATACGTGAACATTCTGAACCGATGGATATAAGTTCAACCTGCTGCTGGTCAATTTAGGTCTCAGTTTTGCCTTTTGGAAACCCTTTCTCATCTGCAAAGATAGGGTGGAAAGCCAAGTGTGCTTGCAGAGAAAACCACCTTAGTCAAGACGGGCGGGCCACGCTTGAATATGGTGGGCGTCGACTCAGGCCGAAGAACTGGAGGAAATTGACCTACCACAGTACATGCACAAAGTTGGCTCAGGCCTACCACAGCCTAAAACAACAGGTGCACTTGAGTTGAGCCCGGGTTTCCAAAAGGGAGAATTCTGATCTGGCCTGGCTTGGCCAGCCCACTTGCTCGGTCCCATGTGCACCTGAACTGATTCATTCTATTGGAGCCTCTAAGTTGATCTTCTATTCATTTTCCATCTTTGTTTTTTTTCCAAAGGTTTCTTTTTGAATTAATCAACAACAGTGATGCTACTGTCTGTCTTGTACACATGCTTCAGAACGATCTACTGCTATTCAGCACCGTTGGAAAGGACCAGCGGGCAATTTCTTTTTGCTACATCTCAAAGGCAGTTTACGCTGTGCAAATTGTGCAATGCCTGCTCACGACAAGGTGAGAATCAAATCACACAAGGGACTAACTTTTTGAAATTCGAC
This sequence comes from Nymphaea thermarum, assembly GCA_011799765.1. NCBI lineage: Eukaryota > Viridiplantae > Streptophyta > Magnoliopsida > Nymphaeales > Nymphaeaceae > Nymphaea > Nymphaea thermarum. The sequence goes on from JAANDH010001039.1 coordinate 30,725, forward strand.
AAATGCTTTCTTATTTTTGTTTTTATGACCAGGAACCAGATAAAGATGCAACCACTTGATGGACTAGTAGGAGATGAACCTAGAGCGAGATCCAACAGGAACTACGTAGCGGACAAAGCAAAAGATGAGAAGTGGAGATTAGATAGAGACGCGGACAACTTGACCCAGCCATCCACTCTCTTGTAGGGTAGGCATGAGGTCACCCTGTGTCATACGTATCTTGCACTAGAGACAACATATCTCTCCCTGACAGTTTTGCTAATATACTACTAATAACTGATGATTTTCTTATGGTAGAGAAACAAAATGGTCCTATTGACAGGTGTAGCCGCAGACTTTTGGCCGAGTTACTAATTCAAAAAATCTTTAGACCCTTCAGGGGCTGTTTGATAATGAGAACAGTTTATTATTGTCCCAAGAAAGATTGAGCAGATTGGTAGACAAAGACAATGTTCTATGAATCTGCTCAGATTTTTGAGTATATTCATAAAACAGTAATAAACTGTTACTGTTTTTCAAACACCCCCGCAATGACACCAACATACGAATAAGCAAGTGTTTGGAAACAAGAATAAATTTTGTCTGATGTTGTGGGCAACTGATCACACTACGTATGGCTCCACTTCCTGGTGACCGTTTTCTTGATAAACTTCTCGTCCTACGGCCGAGTCTTTCTATCACTTTGCTATGGGAAATGACAGGCGCATTATTTGTTTGAGTTTGAACATATTCTAAAGCTTATACAATTATTTCGATATCATTATTCAACAGTTTATACAAGTGGCATCTTGTGTTATATAAATGTCATGCGGCTGTCAGGTTTTACCACTATTCACGTGAAGGTGAAAGGTTGAAAATTGAACTAGTAGATGTTCTACCCGATGGCATTGCATCAGATCCAATATAGGAGTTTTGCCTTTTTCTAGCCGGGCAGAATCCGATTCTCTGTGCTGATTGCCGACCTTAGCCATTGCATTCATGGTGACTCTCTTTTTAAAAGGCAATTGCATTGTGGAGGAAGCAAGGTCAGTTGCTGGCATTATGTGCTTTGTTCGTGGCTCAGTCTTACGTATGTTGGAGAAGGCTACAGTTTTCTCCCTCTATCATGTTATTATATAAAACGCCTCTGATCCTGCAACTTGTATTTGCTGCCACTATCGTCAATTCATGTTTAATCATTTATAAGTTACCACCCAACAATTGAGTCTAAACTCCACCATTCCCTCACGAGGTTGGTACTAAACTTCCTTTTGGTGCCTCCGGTGATGCCATTGCTACGTTTCAACTTACATATTAGTGTACCCAAAGTTGAAGCCCCAAAGCTCGAAATAGAGACAGATCAACCAGCCTTGCCCAAATCCATTGTGTTAACTCCCTCGGAGATGTTTAATTATATATGTTAATTCACTACTGCTAGAAAGTTATGAAAAAAGACTTATTTCTATTTGAAAAATAAAATTGCTTTTTTTCACTTACTCAACAACTGACTTGGCGGAAATAAACTTGTGAGCACTTTTATTAACCATAAAAGAATTTAAGTGGTTCTTCACACGATGTAAAACGTTTTGATTATGGACTCATTCTTTATATGCGCTTTGAAAAATCACTTGCCTGTTATTTTTGCTGAATTCACCTCTCATATTTTAATATTAACAAATAGGAAACCGCTCTCCATTAAAGCGTAGCTTAAAGGGGTGGTACGTGATAATTTGTCTTCCCGAACCTTCACAAAAGTCTTTCGAGTTGTGCATGAAAGCCAACGTGATTGAACGCACTGATCTCATCTAGCGACAGCGTGTACACTAAAATTTGTAGATTAACAAACTATTCGGCTCATATCAGATCAAAGATTTACATTTAAGAACCTCATTTATTCTTCCACATTGTCAAAGTGTCTGATCAGAATGAAAGGGGGAACATGTGATGTTTAAGTTTGTACATCTAAAAATCTGGAATCAGATCTCAAGGTAATCAAATCAAGGTCTCGAGCAACAAAATATTAATTCATCCTATCAATACTTTCTTTTATTTGCTTGGCATCGAATCTAGATTCCTCATTCCTGTCACGCGCATCCAAAACCGTTTCTGTCAATGTTGGTGCATGTCATTCAACAGATAAACTCCAAAAAGAGGAGAGAAAAGCAATACCAATACAGATATTTTCTCACAGAAGTATGGGAAGAGGGCTCAAGCGAGCTCAAGAAGATCTAAATCAAACGCGACCCTCTACTGATTACTGAATCAAAGCTTCAACCCCAGCATCTGTCAAATTTCATTTTCTTTCTTCCAATCGAATCTGAATTCGTTCGGACTGTTGAATGGATGTCGTACCGCCACCACCACCGCCGGTATCGCCACCGTCAGCGCCACCAGGTAAGCGACGGAGTACGGAAGCGAGTGGATTGATTGGACGGTGGTGGTGGGGATAGAGAAAGGGACGTGAGAAAATCCGGCCGACAGAATCCAACGAAATCCACGGCCGACGCTCTGCCCGTGATGACGCGTGTCGACACGGGCAGACCTCGTTCCTGACCAAGAGAGCAACTGGACGGGCGGGGAGGGCTGCCGCTCTCCCTCCCCACCTGCCCCAATGCCTCACGCTAACCAAGATACCTGCCATCTCCAGTACGAACCCTCTTTCTTTTTCTAGATCAGTGTCTGTCTGCCCATATATTCTCTCTCTAGAAAATTATGCACGCTTGATGCATGACTCTCACACAGAGAGAGAGAGAGAGGCTTGTTTTCTAAGTTAGACAGGGGTTTCTGTTGCCTGATTTATGCAGTTATATGTATCATTGGGATTTCATTTATGTTCTTAAAATTTATCCGTTTGAACGTCATCTGCTTTGTTCATTACCAATCATTCAGTTGTGGACAGCCAGTTGAGCACTCCAGGAACTTCATGAATCTTCAATCATAATTCATAACTAACAATTTATAGTTCTTTCAGAAAGTTAGATTTATATGAAGGCAACATAAAGTATTTTTTTATTAGGCAGGAAAGGCCGAACTGCATGTTATTCATATCGATCTTAGACATGGAGCGATCAGTTTTCAGGGAAAGGTTCCTAAACAAAGTTACAACTTACAATCCTCGTCCATGGAAAGCAGAAACCGAGAGAGGATGGGCAGCACTCTGGTCTCTGGAGATGGGGATGGAGTATCTGTATAGAGGGAGAGAGACATAGCTCAGTGTCTGGAGATGGGGATGGAGTATCTGTATAGAGGGAGAGAGACATAGCTCAGTGTCTGGTTCAAAACAGACGAAGAGACGAAGGGAAGAGAGACAAGAGACGAATGTTGGGGTCAGAGCACAGAGGAGAGAGAGAGAGAAACAGCCCAATAATTGCCTCCCCACACTGCCCGACACGATGAAGTTGTCGGCTCGCAGCCAACCCTGTTGATCGATGGTTGGATTTCACCTCCTCTCTCTCTTTTCACAATTTTGTTTTCTCTGGATTTTTCCAGCGCATGCGCCCTCTCAGATATCAGAATGATCCCTCTCTCTCTTTCTCTCGGATCTCACTATGATCTCTGATCTCAGAGAGCTCAGAATGACCTCTCTCTCTTTCCTGACTCACCTGCCTTATTGTCTCGGGTGAGGTGAGGTCGCCTCGAGTCCTACACTTCCCGCACCATCCTTGACAGTCTCTCCGCAGGCGGCAAAAGCCAACCCTCTGTTCCTGCCATAGCTACATTTCTTTTCGTTTTCCTTCTTCAGTATTGAAATCCATGCGTTCCTTTGAATGCATATGGGATAAATGAAGATAGGAAACAAATTTCTGAATAGGTTGGTCTTCACGTGATGAGCATGGGAAGAACCTCCTACGCCTTTGTCTTTGTTAACCTGTTAGAAATCAAATCATTAAGCAAATACGCGGATATGATTTGATCATTATGCCACCAAAGCAAGCCCTCGGTTGTGTTTTTACAGTTACCAACCGAAGGAGAACAAAAGAAGAGAAAATGGCCTGCTGATTCAGTGAGAGTCGGTTTGGTTGTTGGCCAAATGCGTCAAAGGACAAAAGGCCATGTCACTGTCAAAGGAAAGGCTAGCTAGAAGAACAGCTGCTCTGGGGGCGCCTAGCAGGCGGGTTTAGGGCAGCCCGAGGAAGGGATTGCGTGTGTAGACGTGAGTCACAGTATCTGTTTTTCTAAGGCAGTCCTCTGATCCCTATCTCTAGACACCTCTGCTTTCAAGCATTTGCCTGCGGAATTGCGTGAATCAAGGAATGTTTGGTCACCTATCATTTTATTTCCATCTCTAATCATAATCCTCTCACAGTCTCTCTCTCCCCTTATATCATAAACGTTTCTATCTGTATTCAGAACATATTTTTTTTTTTTACTGTTTCAATTATAGATCTCTCTCTCTCTCTCTCTTCATAAAAAACAATTTCCCCATAAAAATTCACATACTCCATCAAAATATTCAGAAAACAGAATCTCCTCTCCTTACTCAGCCCCCCGTCTTTAAAATGACATCACTGTACTAAACAGAGAGAGCCACTTCCTCATTTGCGAGAGAGAGAGAGAGAGAGAGAGAGAGCAGTGATATGGGTGAGGTAGAAATGCATCCGCGTCTGCCCCTTCTCATGCCTCCTGAAGGTGGCAAAATGCAGGGGGATGGTGGCGGCGACCGCCGACTGGCAAAGCCCCAGCCCGTGCCGGAGGAGGAACCCCAAAAGTGCCCGCGCTGTCACTCCATCAACACTAAATTCTGCTACTACAACAACTACAATCTATCTCAGCCGCGTCACTTCTGCAAGTCCTGCAGGCGGTACTGGACCGTCGGTGGCGCGCTGAGAAACATTCCGGTAGGTGGAGGCAGCCGGAGGAACTCGCGGCGGACGAAGCCTAAGCAATCTTCCCAGGACCAGGAGATGAAGCCGTCCCCTCTTACTACTCAATTCACATCCAGTCCCCCGGAAGTCGGCGGTGGATACGATCTCCCCACGATGGAGACGGCCGTTCCCGACGAGCTAGGTGGCGACAGTCTCTTTGACATCACTGGCACCTTCAGCTCTTTGCTGGAATCCAGCGGAAGCTTGAGCAAGCCGCTCGGATTGCTCGGATGGCCCTCGAGCATGTTAGACGTTCACCCCCCGACGTTTGACGAGGTTGGTATTGGAAAATCCTGTTTTGGCTTGCCGGAATCCGGCGACGGAGCATTCTGGCAGGGCGTAGAAGGCGACACACTTGAAAGCGAGTATTGGGGAGCGAACGGGTGGTCGGATTTTGCGATTCCGGCGCCTGGGAATAGCTGTCGGTGAGACAGTGCTTGCAGGGAACGTAGAGAAACTGAAGCACTACTTTTTAGTTGCCTTGTTTTCTACTCCCTTGCTTGTCTATAGAGTTTGTTTTTCATTTTTGTAGAGAGAGAGAGAGAGAGAGAGAGAAGAGAGCGAAGGAGAGACAGAGAGAGTGAGGGAGATTTATATGTCAAGATCGCTCGTAAGGATTTTTGCTGTCTGTGTTACAATACGTAGGCGGGCTTCGTTTCACTGTTACTGAAGAAGAAAAGAAATGGGTGTAATGGTCGTTCTGGTTTCTCCTTCTTTAGCGTCTGCATACTGTAAAACCTTTTCCACTTTAGCATCATCGTCGTTTTCTCGTCCAAGCTCTTGAAACCTTTCGATTTTGTGGTTTGTTTTTCTCCTGGAAACTTGATGATCTATCCTCGTCTGATGGTTACTTACCCTCACATTCTTTAGTGGACTGAAACACAGTAACCGTGAATGAGAAAGCGAAGCAACCCGAACGAAGGTTGCCGTGACAATTTGACAGAATTCCTTCCATGTAAACTTGGTATTCCTCATTCGACATTTCAGGCAAATTACTGTATCTCAATGGGCGTTGCAGGTCTGCCATGGGTGTGTCAGGTTTCATGGACTGAGGCACATTGTTTCCTTTTCCTTGTAAGCGGCGCCCCCACTGAATTTTCTGGTACTCACTTTTCATATGCCTACCTCACAAGGTTTGGTGCATTCAGCTAATTTTGGACCTAAGCTAGGTCAGCCTGAAATAGTCTTTCATCTGCTTCGAAGTGGACGATTCTAGCCTGGTAGCTTACTGTGGATGAGCATGTACTAGCTAGCCTCTCTCTCTCTCTCTCTCTAGTTCTATTTCTCTCTTTCTCTCTATTCTAGTCCTTTCTTGTTCCATCTGCAATGTTTGGGCCTAGTGACGACGCCTTCCTAGCTGGTAATCAGGTCATCTCCTTGTGTTTGCCTCGTGTACACACCATCCACATGTTAGGCACCAGGAGATTTAGCTTTGGTGCTGGCTAGATGGGCTTTTTTGTTGCGTCTTTTGGGCATCATTTCTATTTGGATCTTGGTGGTTCTCGATCTTGATATGGGTGTTCATACTGACCTTATCTTGGCTTCGTACTTCACAATGAGTTATGATAAAAGTGGAAACAGAAAAAGAATTGATCGGATTGAGTTTTGACGCATACATACTTGTTCCAACATATGAAGTTTCTAGCGCTTGTTGTCTGCTTCCAACACATCTGGGTTTTGATCTTTTTCCCTTGTCCTCATTCTTAGAAACAGTTTGGTTCTTGTCCTAATTTATACAAAGGCCTCCTTCGTAGATATCTTTTTGTATTGGCAACCTATCCCCAAATCACATGCTTTAATTGTTTGACAATGTGAAAATAGAAGTGTTTGTCTGTCAAGATCATGTTTGTGATTGTGCAGCTATGAAGATCATAACTTGATCTTAGTTTCCACACTTTCAATCCTTGTTAAACTGCTAGGTTTTGTTTTTGATATCAAATAGTAAGCCACCTTCAATCCATGGGAGGGCTGGTAGATGAACCGCTTTGCATGGTAGGGGGCTGGTAAATGAACCCAACGGTCGAAGTGGCTTTCCTGGTTGGAAGCGGTTGGAAGGGCTGGTAGACTAACTACTCTCCAACGTGGGGATGGCAAATGAACTTAGCAGTAGTTGCTGGTCTCGGCTTGGCTGGTTAAAACCTGGTTTTAACGTCTTTATGAGATAGATACCAATAAGGCTATGTTTAGGAGGAGCATTAATGTGTTATTCCAACGAATCACCTTTTAGTTTTCAGTTGGTAACTTGGTGTTGCTAAGAATTAATGAAGTTCTTATAACATGCTAAGCCACAAAAAGCAGTGCATTATTTTGATTATCCATTCAAAACAGCGGTGAATTATAGTTTTGGGTGAGGAGTTGCATTGCCATCTTGTCCTGTTGTATCACTGATCAATCCAACTCCCTCAAGTTTATTTAGGAGAAAGCAAGCAGCTCTATCTCTTGTTCCGAAGGGGGTAGAGGTTGGTAAGCAGTCAGTTTTGGTTTCAAATTATCGGGGGCATGAACTCTATGTGCTGTAAAAAGGGTGCTACTGGTTTCAAATTATCGGGGGCATGAACTCTATGTGCTGTAAAAAGGGTGCTACTAATAGACAAACAGAAGCACTACGGAGACAATGTTAGGATGCATTGAAACCAAGTCCTATATTTTAGGGGGACGAGGGGTTAGGTGGAACCTTCAGTTACCTTAGGGGAACAATGGGTTGGGCAGGCCTTATGCTAGGTGTGGTGTCTGCAGACTCTCCACCACTCACCCATAACTAGCTCCATCTCCTACAGGTGGTAGGGAATAATGTATAATGTTTCACAATTACATGTAAGCACATACTTGCACTTCAAGTGAAACATTGCTGGTGATCATCTCTGATATCTTCCTCGAAATGGGCTCCATTCCAGCTCATTCGAGCTAAAGGGAAGGTCTTTCTATTCTGATTCCGTCTTGGTAGCCATCCATCACGTATCACAAGCATCTGCACTTCCACTGCCTCCTCAGCAGTTCTCCCCGGTGACCTTCCTACCATTCGTCTGCCGATCCACACTTTTACAGCTTCATCCACTACATTCCATATTTGGGCCACGAAAGCATCCACCAACCAGACCTGACAAGCATTCCTGATCCGTCCAAGGACAATCTGATCCCCTCTGTGGACAACTTTGTGTCTCGGACTCCACTAGTTTTTTAAAATACAATGTTGGAAGCTTCCTTCTTCATTAGGCTTGTGTGACAGTGCTATCCTTAACACCCCCCTTAAGATTGAAGTGGATTTCGAGGACCCCCAACTTGCTGAGGTTCCTTAAGACAATGTCTCGGCTTGTGGCATTTGTGAATCTGTCGGCAGCTTGCTCTTCACTCTTCATTTTCTATGTGCCCATGAGTTCGGATTTCATGCATGAAGTGATAGTCGACCGTTATGTGCTTCGATGTTGATGACGACACTGTTAACAAGCTTTGACATCGTGAGATTGGTTGTGCAAATGTTCATCTCTTTGGGAATTGATCTCACCCATTTTAGTTCATTGGTAGTTGATGCGATTTGGCTTCTATTCTAGATCAAGCGACAATGCTTGGCTTCTTACTCTTCCATTTGGGGGTGCAAATGTCATGATCTCGCTCACGTAAGCTCGTTGGTAGCGAGCACCATTGCTCGATATTTGGCTTCTGTGCTAGATCAAGCAACAACCCTTTGCTTCTAACTCTTCCATGCGACTAGATTTCCATCTTCAAGAGTGTGCCTTTCTTCTGGTTACCTTTCAAATACACGAGCAACCAGTGTGCCATCTCGAGGTGGAGTGTCCTGTGGGCATGCATGAACAGACTTAGAATGTTAATGGAGTATATTATGATGAGCAACTAGTAGCCTTTGACATCCTCAATTAGTTTTCTTTCTTCCATTTCTACTTTCATGTTCGTTTCCATGGGTGCCTCTGCTCCAATTGGTTCTCACTATCTTGGTTTTTTCTAGGACATCAAGGATATACAGCAATTGCTATAAGAATATGTTTTTTTGGATGTTGCAACCTGAATTCCTCAGGAATATTTGAGCCTTACTGGATCTCCGGTATCAAACTCATTTTGGATTGAGATACATTTTCACTTCTCTAATGATGCTTTCATTGTCTCCAGCAATAACGGTCTCATCCATATATCCCTAGCAGTTTCAGTTTCCACTTCAAAAAGATTAGGAACCAAGACAATCAACAACCACTTAGCAACCCCATAAACATTCATACATTCTAGCACTTTGATAGTTTGACAAGACTAGTAAGAAAGATCACCAATAAAACATCCCAAAGTATTATTTATATCCACAGTGAGATTCGGTGGGAGTAGTCCCTACCAGTATTGAAGTTAAAAATTTTGGGCAGAGGAGCACTAATTCAAACAATTTTAGATACTTGAAGGACACCAATATACACAAAGGAGCAAATTGTTGAAGGCATCAGTATATAAAATCAGGATATTATCCACGCTAGCTCACATGTGGCTGAAATGAGCCTCTTAATATGGTTGGATACGCCGATCCGGTTCCAACATGTGCAGCAATTAGAATGAATCTTAACTTGTTTCCTTTGCATAATATATTATTCTTGATTGCACGTTTTTGTTTTTTCAGTGCCCTTAATTTAATTATGTGGTTTTTTCTTTTCTGTAATTATCTTGACAACTGAAAGCTGAATGGATCTCTTCTGGATAAGTCGGGATATATTGAAAATGACAGACTGGGTCCAATAGTTCTTCTCCGCACATGTTTCTATAAGCATCTGTGAAGGTTTTGAAAGCGAGGAGTTCAATGTCCTAATACTTGTGATTGTTTTATAAAAGACGGAGTTCTTTTTCTTGAAAAGATTTCGCCCTTATCCATTTTCCTAAATGGACACACCTCCAATCGGAAGGTTAGGTAACAATGTTCGGAGACAGTACAGCAAATAGCTGAAAGAGCGCAATCAGGTCACTTCACATGAAAAATAGAAGAGATGTTCTTAACGAGAAAGCATGACGGGAGTTGATTCTTCCTTTATAAAAGAAAAAAATTACAGGATCTTGTAAAAAGATGAGAAAGTAAGCAAAAAAAGTAAGGGAAATTTTTGAAAAAAGAAACACAACAATGAGGTGGAATGCAAGGCCGGAAGGTTTTAGCTGTTAATGTGTTCGACTTTGCATCTTTTGCTTTGAGGATAATAACGTAGCTTGTTGAACGGAATTGGCGGTGAAAGTTTGGTAGTCAGTTTGATGTTTATAAGCATTATTTTTGTGTGAATTGTAAATTTTGACGGATTTATTGTTCTCCATTCAGATCCAAGTCCAAGTAACATTGATGATCCAGCGGGTGGGGGTAAAAGGGCGCGCGTTTTCTCCCGCGGGAAGCGGTGACTCGAATTCCCGCTGCGTGTCCCCCAAAAATTGGCGGCATTCAACTCGTGTTAGTCTGGCCGTGAGGCAGGGAACGGCCTCACGGCGTCAGATGAACGTTAATACCGGTGGGCACGTTTCCCGGCGATCCACGGCAGTCGAAAGGGCCGGCACAACTCGTCGTCGGATGTTTTCAATCATCTCTGTCCCTCTCTCGTTTTAACTTGGGGTCAGTTGTTTCGCGACTACGGCGAAATGGAGAAATACTCCCAAACTTATCTTGAATAGTGCTCATTCAGCCTCTTCGGTGGCGACTTCTCCTTCTCCTTTGTCGGTTTCCTGCTTCCTCAATTTCAATCCGAAATCTGGTAATCTTGGGTGAAATGGCTGTTCGAACCGGAGAGATCTGTTCAGAAGCGGAGTTGCGGCCCTGTTTCCGATCTTTTCTGTTGAGTACGTTTTGTCTATCATTATTTTGCCGGGATAATTTGTGTTTCTTTCGAGCAATTGGAGTATTTGAGTATGTGCTTCTAGAGTTAGGCTTTCCTGTTCTTAACTACTTTCTGGTCTTCTGTTTGCAGAGAGCCGAGGCAAGCTTGAACTAGTAAAGTAACATTCCGTAGTAATTCTCTCGCTCTCTTTCTGGTCTCTTTCTCTAATTGTTTATTTAAATCGTTAGTTCTTTTGTCGTATTTCACTTAAGGCTTTTTATTGAAGCATATGTTAATCGGAAAATCGATGTTCAGGTCCCAAAATTCAGTGGTAAGACCTGTTCCATATCTGCAATCCAGACAAAGCCCGGAGTTTACTTTCTCTGCATATTTTATGTTTGACGATGACCGGGCTGTATATCGTAATACATAGATGCATTTAAGCCATTGGTTTTCCGTGACATAGAATGATAGAAAGCATATGCAAATTACAAAACTCTATAACCTAAAATTCGTTGCTAACTGAACTGTAGATGATAACTTATACAACGCTCAAATATGGAGAAAAAGAACCTTTGGATCACATTTTAGTGTATGTATCATGTATGTGCGTGTGCATGGAGTCAAAAGCACTAGGTGGTGGCTAATCGGTAGACCCCTTAAAACGAAAATGAAGTTATCCAAGTTTTTGGCCACTAAGACACAAACTTACTGTTTCAATATTTTTCAAACAAGAAACCTTGGGAAAACTCAGTGAATTTTTTCTACGTTCCTACTTCGTGTTTCACAATGATGAATGGTTGAGCAGCCTCTTCCAAGTTGGTTGCTGTTTCCATTTTGAGATTAAAAAGAAACTACTTCTGGCCATTCCAAATCCAGCGACATTGAACTCAACATGCTATATTGCTCCGAACTCGTGGAAGTGATGCCATAGTGATTTTGATAGAAGAACAGCCAATGTTGATCCATTTGGAGCTTAAGTAGCTGCTAGCAACACAAGTGGGATTCTGATATTAAAGATCAACAAATGGGACCTCATAGGAAAAATTGCGTTCTAGTTTGCAAAGTTATAAGCAGGATTTTGTTTCATGGACCAAATTCTACCATTTGAGCATGGCACAAAGTTGTTGATTGAGGATGGCAGGAAAAATGCCTGAACGCCTGACAGTCTAGAAGGAGCAAGCTGCAGGGGAATAGGAAGTCTTTGCATCTGACCTAGTGTGGGATATGGAAGTGGATTCTTAAACATAGATTGTACCTAGAGTTGGTAGTATTTTTGCATTGTTTTAATTGTTAAAATAGGCAAACAATGAAAATTATTAAGAATAATTGTTTTACGGGATCCATTCTCTGTGAGTTATCTACCTTGATCAGACAATACTTGCTATCTTAACTCTCCCACTTAAAGTGAAACTTATTTTGAAAATACAGATGATGTAAAGTAACCCATTTCCAACAAAAACTGCATTTGTACACGATTATTCCAGGAGGGCAGTTAGTGTAAACTACCAAATAATGACTAAGATGGTGAACTTAAAGATGCTTGTGTTGGCCAAGTTCGTGGCTCTTGATTGAAGATGTATGGTTAGAAAATTCATACGTGATATGTTTAGGGTTTCTATGATCCCCCAATTACTAGTTGTGTAATTTTTGCTTCACGGACAAGTCCAGGTATAGCTTGAAATGTTTTATATCAATTTTATTATTATTCTTTTTTTGGGGGTAAGCTGGGGCTTGGCAGGCCCCTGACAAATAGACCATGCAAAGAACACCAGGTATCAAATTCATGACCTTCTTCAACTTGAATCTTGTCCGCAAACGCACCTGGCCATGTATACAAAGCTGCAATTTGAAAATTTGAACAGCATATAGTATGCACTAAGAGGAAAAGGTTATATCTATTTTAGTTTGTTTATATTGAAAGTTGCTTATGTGTTTCACTTTCATCCATCTATAGAATTGTGAAAGTCCTTGACACTGCAACATCTCACTTATGCTCAGCTTGCAAGTTATAAAAGAATCATGCTGTTTTGGCGAGACATAGGAGATTACCAAATTAAACTTAAAATCCTTGAGGGCAGTTAAGAATGGAATAAACAAATGCAATCAACCAACAATAAAGTGGCAGTTTTCATTTGTTTTTTCTGAAACTAGTACCAAGGATGAAAAGAAATATGGAGCAACAGAGATGAATATGGGAAATGGGTATAATTGTTTTCATTCTTTCCTTTGTTTCTGGATTTTTCTTCATATAAAACCTGTTTTCTTTGTTAGAAGAATATATTTTGCTTTGTGTTTTTAAATCATCAATGGAAATTAAAATATAGATCAGGGCCTTTCCTTCCTTTAACCAAGGTGAATCGATGGAAAGAAAAGGAAAAACAGAGAGCAATAAAGTTAGGGACGAGGGGAGCTGAAAGAAAAGGCCTAGTTTCTCTGAAGTTGGGCAGAATATGAAATTATGTTGCACTGTGAAGGCATTATTTTTGGAACGTTTGAACTTGAATGTATTGATTGATTCTGGATATTCAGATCTCAGAAAATGAAGACTTGGTCTTCTCTGGGAAAGTGCAGCTGGTGCTTTGTTAAAGCAAGCATGCCAACCAGCTCTCTCTCTGTCTATTTCTCTCCCCCCGTGTGTGCACATGCATGACTGGCTTAGAAAATGAGAGTGTTGAATAAACTGACCTGAGTTTGGGGATATCTCAAGCTTAACTGAGATTAGTTGCAATATGTGCTGTGTGAGAATAACTTTACATGCTGGAAGCTATTTCCTTGCTTTCCCAAAGACATCCTGATTTTTTATTGGATCCTAATTGTGTTTCTTGATGAAAAATCAGAACTTACTTTGATTGATTGTGTGCCATGGCTTGGACTTTGTCCTTAATATTTGTGCTTGTGCTGCCATGTTGTAATTGCTCATGATTTCCTTTTTCTTTATTTTATCTTCTGTAAGTGAAGCTTTACTGCATGTTCTTTCTCTTCCCTTGATTAGTAGTTGACTTCGTGAAGATGAATCTCTATCTAATGATTATGAGATGTTTTCTTTGCTTATTGTAATCAGAGATAATTGAATATGTAATGTAATTTTTGGAGATTCTACTTGAACATTACATGATTTTCCATCTAAAATTGAAACAAGTATTTACCACAAATTCACCTTGATTTGAATTTTACAAACTGTTTCTCTGTCCCCTTTTAAGAATGTTGGAAATTCTGAATACTTGTATATTTGTGAACGTTTGACATACTTCTACCAAGCGTTACTGTGGATAAATGCATACTTCACAATTTTGCTTGTTTACAAGGTATATTTACTTAACCAGATGCTGTGGTGAATTACTTTTCTGTAATCCATTTTCCAGCCTAACAACCAGTGCATAGATATGCACCATCAAGACATGCTATTAATGCATCCTTTTAAACAAAAATCAGTGCCACAGTTTCTGGGATGCCCTTCTTTGCTTATTGGCAGTATCTTCAATGACTTGGATGCAGGTGGTGGCATTTCGTTCCATTCCTTGGCTTTAGATTAATATAGCTCAAGCGCCATTAATATGCTTCCTTGCTATTCGACTTCCTAAGCAGAACTGAAGAAGAGATTAAACATGCATTCACAAACTGAAAGAGATTAAGCATACATTCACACAGAGAGCAAATAAACCCACAAATAAATGTTATTTTTTCTTATGAAACAGAAACAGCTTACCTTGGTGGTCCCCGTGTTGACATAGCTTTCTCGCTATTGTTTAACCTGATGCCCTCTTAATTGCATGGTTAGATGATGTATTCCGTCCCCTGCACACCAGTCTGCTCTGATTTTGCAGTTCCAGTGTGCAAGAGATGGAATAGACCACAAACCCATGTATTTCACAGCAATATCTATGCATAGGAACCATGTGTTTGATTTGTACAAAGAAATGGAGTCTTTTGAGGAAAGAGGTCTTGGTTAAGAGAAACATGGTTATTCTTTGTTTCCCCAGCTGAGGTTGGTATTTATAGACTTTTGGTTGTGGTTTGATGGTTTGGACAACTAAGCCATTTGCCACCCTAGGTTATTGTGATGTCAATGATCAGTTGTGATTTGTGACCCTTGTTTTCTTTATGGAAGCTTTTGGTTGTAATTGTATCTTGAACTTAAAGCACATTATTCTTGTGCATTCTGATTGACCTTTAAAACAAGAATGTTGAAGTGGGATGAAAAGTAAAATTCTCGCTGACATACACATAGGGGCGGATGGTGACAGCATGCCTATTAAGGGAGCAATTCTGTCTTGAGCAACAGTGTCAACTTTTCTTGGGATCTCCAAAGTGGGCTTGTGGATTATCCTGAGGTCAGTTCATGCACTTCTTTGAGATGCTTTCTTATGGATGGAAAGGTAACTTTATTGATGTTTTGTAGCTTTAGTAGAGCTGTCCTCTTCCTTTTCTTGCTTTTCATTACAATAGTTGTTAAAGTCTTAGCTTTTAAAAAGTAAAGCTAAAATTATTCACCTCGTTTTGTCCTCAATATTCTAAGGGTAATAGTAGGATAAAGTCATACAAAGTCAAATCTTTGAGTGTAGAAAGAATATGTGTGGCCCATGTTTCACAAATCATAATACTTCTGTTACTGTTGTCAATTTCAGTTCCTGAGGCTTAATTTCGATTTCTCCAATCTGTTTTCTTCTTTCAATCTAGGCTGTGAAATCATGCCGTGATTTTGAATTCAAAGAAGTGGAACTTGAAAGAATCCAAAATGTGTGCATGCATGTGTGTCCATATCTCAGCAGTTTGGGCTAGCTTGTGCATAGTGCATACTGTAGTTAGGAACTTAGGACCTAGAGACCAGCTGAACAAGCTGAGATTGGATTGTGTAGGTAAGATGGGAAATCATGCAGTATTTGTGAATTCAAAACCACGACACTTGAATAGAATCCAAACTACATAAGAAAGTTCAGCAGCTTAGACTACGTTGTACGTGGTTTAGTTAGGACTTAGGACCTAATACCAGCTGAGCTTAGATTGTTAGGTAAGGCTGGTTATGGTGAAATCCTTGCTTGTAGTTGTTTCATGAACTAGTCAAAACCTGAGTGGTGTCAAACTGAGCCTGGGCTTATTAAGGATGAAGCCTTAGGAACTGGCCACAGGCTGACTTTTTTCTTAAAATGGGTTGCGTGTGTGTGCCTGAGTTGGTTTTTAGGTTTGCTAGGGGATAATGGGTCTGGCACCATCCCCTTAGAAAAGAATCCTGCGGCTTTCTCTCTGTGTGTGTATGATTGGTGTTTTAAAGTTTGTCAGGAGGTAATGGATCAGATGCCATCCACTTTGAAAAAGCGGCTGTAGGCAACATATTCTTTTTTATGTTTTCGCTACGGATCTGATAGATATCTGAATCTAATTATATGTCAAAAATTGGATTAGTATGCTGCATCTGAGTCCAGCACCAAGTTGAATTAGGCGGTATCTGATTTATGGGATGCGCAGCCTGATTTCTTTACTTTCTAGATATTTTTAAATATTTGGACCTCAGATCTTTACTAACACAAACACACACATGAATGATCCTACTTAAATCCAGGAAGAGCCCAACCACGTTCCATTTTTTACAGCTTATATATGATGTACGAGCTGCACGTTCCATATTATGAAAGACGTTGGGACATGCAAATCTGCTTATGCTCCAAGGCACCTCGTCCGTCTTTCCTTTAGAGCATTTGCTTGCCCTTGATCTGTTCTGATATGTGATCTTAGGATTTGAAATCAATGGATCTAAGATTAGGCCTTCTCCTTTGATCTCATATCTTTTCTCAATGCAAAAAGTAAAATGAAAATTTCAAGTGTGAATAGTTTTGATGAATTAAGCAAAAGCATGCCATTGAGGTTTATGTATCTAAAATGTCAAGTAATCAGATATGCCTCGAGGAGTTTTGAAGAAAGATCAAACCTGAGATCTCTTGGAAGAACAGTAAAATCCCGTGGCTTTACTTCTTGGTCCCTAAGTTGTAAGCTTAGTTTCCTTTTGCACATTGAGTAATGATACCTACTAAAACTAAATGGTTGCCTCCATGGTAGCCATGGCCGGACACTGCCCCAGGCCCCCAAGACGTAGTCGGGGAACCGTGATCGGTCTCTGAGAAGGAAGAACTAGTCGGGTCGGCAAGGCAGGGATGTCATTTCAGTAGGCCCTTTGATAAGAGGTGCACCAGCGGCAGTCTTAGGCCTGATGTACACTTCCGCCATGTGGAATATTGCTTTTTAGGTGGAATCGTTCTCTTTTTCTCCATCCGACTGAAAGATTTTCAGAGCCTTTATTTGAGTCTGTGTCTTGTTGGCCATACTGCCATGAGATGTGCGAGTGAGAGATTTTCAGAGCCTTTATTTGAGTGTCGGTTTTGTTGGGCATGCTGCCATGAGATGTGATTATGTGAACCTAGCGTGGCCTCTGAACAAAGTTTGCAAGACTTTGGCACGTTCTCTGATTTTGCTTCGGGGAAATTTGTATTGAGGAGTCCAACGTTTTGCTATATAACTGAAGGAAAAAAATTACATTCTTGGAATTTATGGTATAGGCTGTAACTAGAAATTTTGGATATGTCAAGATGGCAGGCTTTAAATTAGACTTCCAGATGACAGTTGTCCACAACAATTTTGTCAATGGTAGAAGAATTACCCTGCACTGGCGCCATCTAACCGCCCTGTACTGTTATTTTGTGATAGTTTTACTCTAAAATACCAAGATTAAATGATCATTATTTTACCTTTTTATTGAATAAGGGCCTGATAAAAGTTGAGACTGTTGATTCTGCTGACATACGTCGAGTGTTGGCCGACCTCTGAAACCAGTATCGATATTTAAGATCCATAGACACGCATCGGCCTATAAAAACAGATTCACATGTACAATGTAAATATTGGCCAACGAAGGCGAGGTTCGTTTAAAAAAAAAAAGAAAAAGAAAATATATGAAGGTATCTCTTTGTATATGCCGAATACATTGGTTTCTTATATGAATAAAAAGATCCATCCATCCTGACCTCTGATATGTTTTCATTCAATTCTCCTTCTTATAATTTTATTGTAATTCTCTGCTATTTTTTTCTAGCTATTCGAAGAACTAGACTAGACGGACAGAAGTGTAGAATAGATTCCAAATATGAAGTAGTTTGCACTAAAAATGTTACTGTGCCAATGAATATGTCAACAAACCAAATATCATGATATCTCAGATGCGCAGAACCTTTTATAGAGAGAAATTATGAATTATGATTTCATACCAGTAGGTAAATGCTTGCTTATTTAGACAGTAAATGCTTGTTGAGGGATGAGCTTCAAAAATCTATTGATGTCTGAGTTTCAAAAGGATGAAATAGAGAAAGATGGTTGTAATTAAAAGCGAATCTCGTTGCCAGTGGAGATATAAGTAGCCTTCGCTTTGAAGGGAGATCCCTGTTAGCTTGTCAGCCAGCACACTGGAAGAAAAAAAAATTCCCGTTTCTTTTTCTCTTATTAAAGAAAAACAATTTTTTTGTTTTTGACAATCATAACTTGAAGAGTTAACTTTTTAAAAGGAACTTCAAGAACTAACACTTGGGAGTGCCTCAGAAAAGGTCGGGATGGATTTCTAGAAAAATACATACATGTTAAGGGCTCACAGTGCTGGTAAAAATCTTTGGCATACACCGGTTCAACTTGAAGCAGTGAAAAATGAAGCTTCGGGCACATGACTAAAAGAAGCATTATTCCCATTTTCCAAATATAATTTTTATATTTATTCTTTAATAATGATTACTTATACATTCTTACATACATGATCAAGCTAAAAAGAATACCGTACATAAAGTTTTCCATCTCCTCACATTTTCTGGCATTTCTGAAAAAAAAAATCAATCTCTTAATTTTCCCTGTTTGAGACTGAGCATCATTCTGTCCGATTTGCTAATTTTCTCAATCCTTGTAAAGAAAATCATTCAAATTTAGTATCCTGAAATAAGAGTAAATGTGGTCTTAAAAAAATAGGAGTAAGCATGTTCAACAGGGGCATGTGCCAAAAAGAGAAGATGAAGCTACCTATGGCTGTGACTGGGAGATAGGCAGCTTGAGAACTATGCCTTTATAGGCGACAGTTTGCTTACCATGTGCTAATGCAGTCTGCAGCCACTGCACCAGCACAAGCAAGCATTTCCTTCGTCTCTCTCTTCCTCCTCCTATTGGCCAACCCAAAGACTATGCCTCAGAATTGCGTAAATATCAAAATGAAAAGAAGAAACGACATAAATCTAAGCTCATTTCGTCGAGTAGATAACAATCGGGATTAAATTTGCAATAGAAAATATTTGTTGGGAAAGCAAATGTGAATGAGCAATTTTTCCTTCATAATAAGGGCAAGAATGGTTGGTCAATTGCCCTGTAAGTCCGGGATTACTTCGAAACAGAAAAGAAGCCGACGATTTCTATTGTTCTTTTGTGGATTCAAAGTGCAGGATCTAGGGCTGGATAATATACTTTGAGCACGGTTTTGTTTGGCTGACCTTTGCTTGAGCTTGTAAGTGGGTTCAGCGAACTCTGCAAAGCCGCCGGCAGTTGTTGGGGATATAACTCTTTGGCTCGTTTGGGCTGATGTTGGTCGGCGGACACCCTCCAAAGGAAGGTTCAATCTTGATTCGGGCCTACTGTCGGGCTTGAGCTCGACCTGAGCCACGTAGTTTTCACCGGCTTAGACTTGGCTCTGGCGATTCGGTTGCTAGCGCGGCGCTGGCTACTCTAGGAGGAGATCAAGTCACCTAGTTGGACGCTTGCACCGCCGCTGGCGGCCACAAGTGTTGTCCGTTGGTCTTTCATTTTGACTGTTGTGTGTTGAATCTGTTGATGAGACACCGAGTGGGAAGTGTCGGTGTGTGGAATGTTTCTTATCAACATTCAAACCGGGTCTGGACCTACTGGGCGCCACCTCAACTTTTGACCCAGAGATCAAGTAATTGTATTGTTATTAGAAAAGTTAAAAATAACCGTCCAACTATTAGAAGAATAACAAGCCACTGCTTCAGATATACATGATTACCTGGTTGGATTTGGATTTGGATCGATTTAATTTTAAATGAATATCTTATATCTTATGTTCTTACCATCAGCAGAACTCAAAATGTGGATATAAATATAATATGATATGTCTTTATTCGTATTTGAATCCAAATATGTGAATATATATATGTGAAAACAGATATGATTAAGAGTATATCTAATTTAATTCAGATCTGTTTTAGGGTCAAAAGGCCGGCTTGAACAATGTCTAATATTCTACCGAGGTGCCGTTAATTTACTTACCCATATATAAAGATATAAGGCTAGTTGTGAGAGAAAGAGAGAGAGAAATGCAAACACAACAACTTCTTTGTGGATATTTATTTATATGATGGTACTACAAGCATCTGAATGTAGATTAAACACCTGGCAAAGTGGGGCATACAAGCACAATATGGTGACAAACACAATCTTAGTTTGGCTTGAAGAATTTAAGCTTGAGCCCACTGTTCACCATACTCCACACACCACCAGCGGAGAAGGCCAAGCTAAATGCAGTACCAAGTATGCCAAGTGTCCAGTTCAGATACCAATTAAAGGTGTATCTGCGGGGCTTCTTGATGAGAACCCACATGAAGCAAGGGTATGCAAATGTGACCGGCAGGGTCAGGCCTCCAAGCAGGCCTGCAATACTAGAAAGGAAGGGAAGAGCTATACCGATGAAGAATGAAATGAAGCCATAAAAGACTCGGAAGCCGCACCGGACCCAGAGTGAGCATGGACGGTTGGTTCGGCCGGTGTAGCCCGCTTCAAAGCTGTCGAATACCGGCATTGAGTATATCTGGAAACTGCTCAAGCAATTGAATACCACTAGCAAGAAGGTAGTGGCAAGGAGCCCACGAGGAATGTCCTGGATGTGGAAAGCATAAAGTGCACCCAATATACCTCCCTGAGGCATCTGTAGAAAGAAAGGAAGGAAGCCCTTGTCAATTGTCAAGCCGAAATATATGCATTGTATGTCCCCATCCAAAGGACCCCTCAACTTTAGACGTAAATCTTCAAACCAGGGAAAAACTTGCCCTCAGTTTTGTTGGTCAAAATCTCCCCAAGAACACCACCCACAGTTGAGCTGGACCTGTTGGAGTGTGGAGCTTGATCTGGACTTAATAGGCTTAGCTAATTATATAGATCTTGCATTTTGCAGGTTTCCCTTAAAAGTTAAATCCCTATGTTTAAAAGGGGGGCGGTTTCTTGTATTCACTTTCTCTGGTAGAGAAAAACCCTGTTGTGGCTGTGGACGTAGGAAAATCCTTGTGTTTTCTTTTTCCTTCTCTTCTTTAAGAGAGAAGACCTCGTTCTAACAGGACCACTACGGAGTACATAGGTTCAAGCCATCTTTGCATACAGATGGCAATGGAGAATGATGCATGATGCCGTACTGCATCATTGTTCATCAATATATTTACTACTGTGTAAATAATTCTGCAGCATACAGTCACTGTAAGTTGCACGGATGTCTCAGCTCCTTAGTAGGGCATGGCCCATGCACCCAGGAACCGACAGAATCTTCTTATTCATCTTGGACACTAGTAAGCAGCAAATGGGTGAAGCAGGCCTACCTCACCTACTGTAGTTAGCCCTCTTTGGCAACGCTACACCAGGTTTCTTGCTCACCGTCTTTGGCCTGCCTAGCAAAGCCCAGCAGGCATTTTCCAAAACCGGCAAAAGCCACTGCTCTACCCTTTGGACTCATTGTTCCAGTTGGCAGAAGCCCATTTCAAGTCGTATCAGACTGGGGCTAACTTTGAGTCTATTTGATTGTGAACCAAGGTCTTCCTGCTGGCTGACTGGTCTGATAGAGTAAAATTTCTTCTAACAAAACAGGACCTTTTAGGTCCTTTGCCTAATTATGCCGGCAGGGACCGCAGGTCCTTCTGTGGCAAAAGAAATGTGGCAGTGTTCAAAGAAATCACATCCATCTTTGTCGTCTACTTATTTCTTTTAAAGATGAAAGAAGATGCAAAAAACATGAAAAAGGGGCCGCAGACAAAATAAGAGCAAAGAAAAGCCAGCGAGGGAGAGGCTGACCTGATTACCGTAGGCCCAGAATCCACCAATTGCTATAGGAAAGAGACACATGGCAATGAAAGCATATGCTACCTTGGCTCCTCTCCACATTGGTACATACGCAGGATGTTTGAATGTTGATGGCATTGTTGCCTGCACACCCAAATTGCATTAGCCGTAGGTCAGTTGTTACTTACCAATTACACAAGGGTCACAAATGAACTAAAAAGATCAGAAAAGAAGAAGTTCTTACTTGGATCTCTAACGCTAGGTTGTGACCTCTAAATGCAAAGGCGACAATGCCTAGAGCATTCAATACTGTGAATGATGAGGCAGAGAAAGAAGGAAGGCTAAGGGGCTGGTAGGAGATGGTAGGGGATCTCGGTTGACTAACAGAGAGAACCCAAGCCATGGTAGTATAAGTAATGGCAGTCACTGCTCCAATGAGTGACAGGCCAGCAATGGAGTTTAGATTTGGTAGCTGGGAAAGAACAATGCAGAGTGATGTGAAAACCAAATACCATTCAATTGTAGATAAAGGGTTGGTTTGGCAAACAGGACCACAGACAATCTGAAAGAAGAGTTTCATAGTCTCCCCACCAATCAAGATTATGGCTGTTGCTGTCCCCGCAGATAAATAGACTGTTGGGAAGAGTGCAAGCCAGACACCAAGTCTTTCTCCTGCAAGTTTTGATACCTTCTCTGTTAATTTTTTTGGGTGTTGGACTGTGTACGTATCTAACTGAAGAAAATTAGCTCACCGAAAGCTGCCTGTGCTAGCTCGACATATCTGTTATACCTCCTTCCAGGAACAGCTTCATGCAATCTCACTAGCAACCATAACGTGTAAAGTTGCCAAAAATACGCAATGGTTAAAGATAAAATTCCCCATGTCCTGAGATTTTAACAGGAAGGAAGGATTAACTTGGAATAATCAAGGAGTGTTACTTTCACTAAAAGAGAAAATAAATCAAACCCAGGAAATTAGCATCGATGAATAAAAGAATAGCAACAAAAAGGAATGCATCACATCCCCAAACGGCCTCAATGGAAAAGCGCCATGGCCTAATCAAAGAATACGAACCACTTTTGGGTACTTAAGCCACTCAAATTATAAACCACCTATCTTATTAAAATAGCAACATTTAATACAAGTACAAACCATAGAGTAATCACCCACTCATAAGGGTAGATAATATGTAAAGAGGACCAAGGACAAATTCTTAACAAGTTGCAAGCAAAACACAAAATCCACAAGATCGTGAGTGATTAATGGAATAACATGAAACTAGGACTCAAGATTGGTGTCTGAAACGGAACAGGTATTCAACAAACAGAACAGTTTACCAGTTTACATAGTGCAACTAGGCACATAGAAGGAAAAAGGGAAAAAAAATATGGACTACAAGAAAAAAATTCCATTCCTCTCAAAACTGGAAAAAGAATCATCTGAAGGAAACGATGAGTGAAGTTGACAACTAGTATCTCAACGCATGGGTACATTCAAATGCCGCTCACATGGACTTGACTATATTGACCGCACATCTAACAGGTGATAACAGAATAAGAAGAACTGGTTTTCCTAAAACTCCGTACTTCATCAAAGAAACTTATGAACCATTTTTTTATGAAAAAGGAAACAGAGAGAGAGAGTGAGTGAGTTACGAACATAAAACACAAGTTCACCACGAACTTAAACACATGAATAATTACCAAAGTACTTAGTATGTGCTTAAGTAAGAGCTAACAGGTTTTAGTAGAAGATAGTTACAACTTCCCCACACTGTCAAGTAGGTTCTTGAGTTAATGTTACTAATACAACCTCCCTCCCTCCCTCTCTCTGTGTGTGCGAGTATGATCCAGATCAGAAAGGACCGATATGTTTTGGAGAATGACATACCAACCAAGGAAGGCGAAGGCGACGGGTAGGAGAAGGGCCTGGAAGCCAATGCCGGCATTGAGGTTGTGGAAGGCAGAGTAATGGGCGTTGCCATTCCTGGACTCGGTGATGGGAAGCCAGGCATCCTGCGGGTTGAGCTTAGTGAGGTGCCCAACCTCCTCCAGGTAGCCCTTCATGTTGATGAGAACGCGCTTCATGGGGGTGCCAATCGGGCTGAGGAAGCGTGGGGAGATGAGGGAGGACGGCGTCCACGGCGTCCTGGGCGTCTTCACACCCCCCGCCGGCGACACCAGGGAGGAGGACATCTGACGAGGGGAACGCTGCCCCGACGGCGTCAGCGCCCTCGAGTGGGACGTCGACAGGATGTCCGGTGTGAATGGCGGCGTCGCCACCCGTGGGGTCGCCGGAATCGACACCAACTCAGACTCTCCCCCAGCAGCGGCGGCACCACCACCACCACCACCTCCACCTCCTCCTCTCTCTTCCATCCTCCTGTCTTTGTCTCTGTCTTTCTGATCAGATTGAAACGACCTGCTCACTACCCCTTTCCAGGCTTTCCTCTCTCTCTTCTCTCTCCCTGAGGTAGCTTGGTGACTACACTTTTGCAGCACTGTGCTGAGCAGTGGTGTGGTGAGAGTGTGGGGGTACTTGAGATAATGGCGCTTAATGAGAGTACCAGTGTCACATCCCGATTCAGAGTTTAAAGTGAAGGATGAATAAAAAAAACCGAGTCCTTCTCGATCAATCCCTATCTCCCTTGCTTCCTCATTGATGGATCTCCCCTAGAACTTACTTATACTAAGTGCAGGCCGAGTCTGATTGCGACTCGGAGAGAGAGAGAGAGAAGCGGTTCCTTGAACAAGCATGGAGATTCCTCCCGACAAATTTATTGTGATTTGAGGAGATCTTGGGGATGGGTCGTGGGCACGCATCACTGTCCACGAACATGACCCTGCTCTACTGCCATTCTTACTGCTCCTTTTTCTTCCTTTTCTTGTGTTCCTTCTTCTTCTTCCTGAAGCCACGCTGCACGCGTGCTGCCACCAACAGCATGTCACAGTGACTGACCGATCACCGAGCCATTCATGGAGTCGATTCTTCATATGTCGGTGACCAAGAAGGCCCTCTACTAACCAAACCCAGTGGGCTGACTGGAGTTGGAAAGGAATCCACTAGCAGAGCTTCCCATTCTTAGATTAAGTAAAAAAAAAAAGAAATGAAGAAATTGCAGAAAACTACAGAAAGTTCATCACCAATTCTTAAGGAACTTTCTTGGGCTCTTCAGTTCATAGCAAATAATTGCTCTGATTGGTAATGGAGAAGTATGCATATGAAGCACATATATTTTTCGGGACAAGAAATACCGGTTAAAGTATTCAATTATTTACTGTTATTAACTTATTATTCTTTAAATTAGAACATATCTCGTTATGAATAGGATTTTGGGGTGTTTGCTTCCAGGGAAGTATGACCCATCTTTTCATGAAAAAGCTATGATTTTGAATTTAATAAGTGATTCGCGTTGCATCTTTCTCAAGGATAAAAGTTCGTTTCAACTAACGAACGTTAGAAACAGAGCCTTAATATATAAAGGAACCATCGATTTTGCCGTCTCATTCATATGGTCGTTCAGTTGTCCTCTTACCATGTGGCGACATTATGATGGCGCACTTTTTGGCAAATCTAGCCGCATGGATATGGTTTTGCTGGAAAAGATACGATGAAATCTAACATACAAAATCAAATTTCATAAAATTAAAAAATTAATGTTCTTGTGTTGATTGTGACATATAATCTAATTTAAAGATTGGATTTCGTTTTGTTTCTTTAAACATATAGTTTTTGACAATCTAATCACACCCATGTGCTCAGATTTGTGAGAACTGGCTGGATGGCAAAAAGGAAAAAAAAGTTTGTGTGTGTATATATATATATATATAACTTTCTACGGAAGTTGATATCTAGGTTCTAGAGCTTTTCCTTGATCAAGACCATGAGTGAAGCTGGAGTTCGAAACATGGCGAATAACTATAGCCGTAAACTGTTCAGATGCCGATCAGCTAAATATAATGGAAGTCCGACTCAGATGAGATATGATCTCTGGAAAAATGGCAGACACTTTCTTTTTAATATTCTGCAAACTGTACGTGGGCGAGAACAATGCCAAAGTGATAAGTTTGGTTCTTGTTTCTTGGCATTTGGAATCCAATGGTTCACTGCCCAGCCCATGGTCAAACTAGCCAGCCCGTCGGTGCCTTGCATTAATTTATGGTACCGGACCGCCATGCTTCTCCCGTGATCTCCATGGACCAATTCTCATGAATTCAAGCTCCACTTTGACCAGAACCTCTTTGAGAAACTCCACCAAACTCCGGCGCCAGATTCCGGCCTACAAGGGTCAGGCTAGACCTGGCCTGCCTCTACTAGCTTCACATATGATCACATGGATTGACACCATCATGAATTCAAAGCTCCACTTTGACCAGCACCTCTTTGAGAAACTCCGCCAAACTCCGGCGCCAGATTCGGATTCCGGCCGACAAGGGTCAGGCTAGACCTGGCCAGACTCTTACTAGCTTCACATATGATCACATGGATTGACACCATCATGAATTCAAAGCTCCACTTTGACCAGCACCTCTTTGAGAAACTCCACCAAACTCCGGCGCCGGGTTCCGGCCGACAAGGGTCAGGCTAGACCTGGCCTGCCTCTACTAGCTTCACATATGATCACATGGAACGACACCATCCAGCTGTTAACCCACTTGGGTAGGGCTGCAAATCCATGCCAACACTAGGTTTGCACATGGGTGAGATACAGATTAGCTAAACACATTAGCAAACTTTGGATCCGGTTCAGATCCAAAACAACAGAAGCTCCCCTTGTCTTATTAGACACATTTGAGGCTCTGCCCGGTATAGTTCGAATCCAGATCTGACTCAAATTCGGTTCTGATACGTGCCTGGACCACCAGGTTCAGACCAAAATAAAGGTCAAAGGGTTGGTCAAAGCCTGAGCCAAGGCCAATTTAGTCATTTCATAGTCTTCAAGTCCCCATGCTAAGAAGAAACAGTAGGTCCCCTTTAAGCAAGAAATTATATTTATTCATGTGTGCTAGGGTTTGGATCTTCATTTCCCCACTCACCAACCCTTTCTCTTTTTTTTTTTCTTTTTTTTCCCTCCCAAGTCCTAAAAGGGGAAGAGGGTCCTGTGGGACCCACCATCAAAATATTTGACAATGCATGTGCATGGGGGGTACCTCCATTTCATGTGGGGAGTGTGGGCCCACACAAAAAGAAGCCATGATAAGGATGAAGGGCTTTGCATTGTGCTGTCATTGTGAAGCAAAGCTAAAAGAAAAGAAAAGGGCTCATCTGCTCCATGATTTCAGACATGAGACCCAAAGGCATGAGTGTGAGGTTGACATATCAAGGAGATACATTTCTTTAGCTAACGCCCCAACTTAGACCAAGCTCTGCTCCACCACCAGGTCCCATGAAGTATGGCAGATTACCTTTTAAAAGTGATCTACAATCTGCGCCGTTCCTTTACGTATAGTGGATGGTCAGGATTGCGCCTATCGGTGATATTGATAGTTCCCTTTTTATGGGCCCTGGGTCAGAGCTGGACATGATTGGACCGGATCGATGTCTGAGTCCCATTTGGTCGAATCCATTTTAATTGGTATTGGGTCGGGTTTGGGTTTTTTGGGTCTGCAAAAACTGAGTTCAAACTCTCCAGCTCAAGTCCATGTCTCTCATTTATGCTTCACTTCGTATTGGCCACATCTACTTGGTCCAATATGACCAGAACAAGCAGCAAGATTTCGGTGGTCCTTATATGGAGGCTTGTACATATGCCCTTTTGTTTTATATATTCCATGGAGTGTCATATTAAGCAGTTTGAACCCAAAGAAGCCCCAATCTTATAGTTCATATTGCTAAGTTCAATGGTGCAAGTAGCCTGAACTAGAACTAACTTTTTCATAATCTCTCTCCCTTTCTCTTTTTTCTTTAGACTTCGTATTGCAATCTTTTATACTTTAAGATTGACCTTGCTCATTCTGTGTGCGTGTATAGAAACCAGTAAGTGTTGGACACTTGCATGCTTATGGATAAGAAAAATCTTAGCTTTTGATCTTTTTTAGATCACAAGTTGAGAGAAATGGAGAGAAAAAGGTATGTGGCATTTACTTCATAAAGCATTATTTCCCACATTTTTTTTAATGTTTTTTCTTCCAACCATCAAGTTGAAAGATCAAAGGGTGAGAAAGATTGTTCCTAGTGCATATAACATTTAATTATCTATCTTGCACCAGTCTCTCTCTCTCTCTCTCTCTCTCTCTCTCTCTCTCTCTATATATATATATATATATATAATCTGCACGGGACAGTGAGCAAGTGGGTAGGACAAGTAAAAGTCCTTGTCTAGACCGATTGGCCCATCCTTGACTTTTGGAAGCCTGTCTGCCGCATCAAGACACCTTCTGAGAGAGACTGTGTGTGTGTGTGTGTGTGTGTCCGTGTGTGTGTGTGTGAGAGAGAGAGAGAGAGAGAGAGAGAGAGAGCCAATTAATTAATTTCATCTCTCTGATCCACTTGCCTGCAGATAAGAAAAATAACAGTGCCACCACAGCGGCCTCTGCTTAGGGATTACAATGGAGGAAGAAAAGTTGAACCCTTTACAGATTCAGCACAAGAAACAAGCTAACTTGCCTTCTCACCAACTTCTCAATCAGAGGCTCGCAAAGAAACGAAACAGGGAAAGAAAAACAAGGCGACGACAGAAGAAGCATCGATTTTCAAACCACATTGATGTTTGATCTGAAAGCATTGGTGAATGGATAGATCACAATCCAACAGCACCAAACACAAAGATTCATGTGTCTTCCTATGGGCCCCTTTACACTTTGAAATGTTTTCTTAGTTCTTATCTTTTGAATTTTGGCAGTGATGGATGGCACATTATTAATGGCAATCGGAAAAGCCAACAATCGGTCACTCAATAAATTCAGACTTAGACTGCAGCTCTCTATATTCGTTTTAGGAAATTTGTTAACACTTAAAAGATCGGCGATAATTAGAAACTCATTTAATATTTTTATATTGTTAAAAACATACTTAACTTTTGAATAGTTAATAAAAGTATCTATAAGTTTAATTTTCAAACTAATCGTTAGTTATACACTGATATCATTATTTTACCCTTTAGAAGAGAATATGAAAATATATTTAGCCTTTCAAACACGCCTGATTTCAACCACCTAACTGTTTTTTATATCAATAAAAAGTAATAGTTTTGATATAGTTAACAACAAACTAATATTATTATTTGGTACAGTTAAAAAAGTTAACACAAATTAATTAAGACACAATTTTTTTTATGTTAAAGGTATTTAGTTACTTAATTTTTTCTTTTAGCTTCCAATGCATAATTTATTAAGACTTAATTGGTAGGCGATCGTTTTTAGTATAAGTGGAAAATTGAGCTTGTTCTAATCAATATAAAAAAATTAACATGTTTTATTATCATTAAACAATCTAAATATGATAATAATTCTTTGAACGTGGAAAAAGTTTTTAAAAGAGAAAACTCAAGATGAGAAAAGGTCAGGCTAAAGGCATTGTAAGGACTCAATGATATTGGTTCTTCAGCTTCATGCCTTTCTAGACATCCTTTTGTAGTTCACCATCCCTAGTGTAGCTAGGTAGTATGCAAAAAGCAAAACCAATCCCCCCACCTCCATTTCCGTCGCCCCTAGAGTCCAGCGCTGCTTCTGGATCTAAGTGGTTTTATGATACACCCTTTAACTTGGATATTGTATACGTCATCTTTTGCAATTCAGAGGATTAGCACTTACATGAATCAAACTGAGGACACATAATTTGTGCGCTCCTCAAGCCAACCAGTTATGTTACGCCTCCTGAGGCTATCCATAGTGTTGCTAGGCCAGCCTTCTACAACGTGAAACCAACTGTATATTATTGGAATTAGTCTCATAAGTTGGTTGGATTTAACCGATTCGTTTTGCTAGCCGATTTAATGGTATTAAAATATTTTAACTATTAATTTTATCTTATTTAAATTTGCGTATTTTTAATTTTTCTGGCAAATATGCAACTGAATAGTTAAGTTGGCAGCACGGCCGCTTGTTCAAGAACCGATCCTTCCAACACTCAAAAACTTAACCTATAAATTCTTCAACAGAAAAGAAAATCATAGCAAGTCACACTATATCATAATGCTTACTCACATTGGTTCTCTCACTAAATTACAACTAATTACTTAGTCAACCGTTGTACAAAATTATATTTAACTGAAGCTCTGGTGTGATGTACCAAAGAACTAAATTATGTGTGGAACAATTATGCATTGATGTAAAGCTCACGAGGTTTCAATTATTCAATGCAACAGGACGAAAATGATGGCCTTTTATTTTATTACATCTCACCCAGCCAAGCCTGACAACATCGCCTCGCCGCCATCAACCGCTTATGCTTTAGAGTTGTCCATTTGACCCAATCCGCTACCTTTTATCACGTTACCAAGCATGAACGACCTTTTCATTCTTGGTGGTCCTTCTATACTGGTAAAAAGTTATATATATATATATATATATATATATATATATATATATATATATATATATATATATATATATATATATATATATATATATATAGAGAGAGAGAGAGAGAGAGAGAGAGAGAGAGAGAGAAAGAGTTTAAAAAGTGCTAAAGTCCATTTATACTTTAGAGTTGTCCAATTAAACCAATATGTATCTTTTATCACGTCCTGATGAAGCATGAATGGCCCTATCATATACTGGTCCTTTTAGAACGATAAAAAATGCACATTCACAGTGGCCGTGGCCGAGGTGCATGTGGGTTGGTGTGGGCAGTTGCCTATAGGTGCCCTGATGCTTCTTTATTTTCAAATTAGCATATTCTAAATTTGCTTTGTTATGTATATGAGTGGCCATTCATATATAAAAATATGTGAATGAGTACTTCTTGAGGAATTTTTTCTGGCTCTGCCACTACATTGAGACATACAAATTGAGTAAAATATAAAAGAATTAAAGAAGGAATGAGAAAGTCAATGAGAGAGTGAGAAAAAAGAAGTTGGAAAAGTATAACAATATGACCGATTAAATCGACTGCTCATAATCAGATTGAAGCAATGTTTTTTAAAGTTTGATAGTCAGCTACATGTGCAAGGCAGTTGTAGCAAATGCTATCTTTGTTGTCGTGATAATTAAAGGGTTGTTTGATGAAGATGGGAGAGCTCCTTTGTGGTGCTCTTCACTGCCAATGAGTTGCGTCGGTAAAACAGTTGGACTTGCGTAGCACATTGGGAAGAATATTCGGTCTGTTCACTAGGGAAAGATTGTCTCGTACTAACAAGCACCCCTTAGAAGGTGATCTAATGTCCTTTTTTCGTATCTAATTATCTCATAATAGTTTAATCAGACATTAACATCCCTACACTTAAGAACAACAGTACTGAAACCCATTAACTGTTCCAAACAGGGGCGTAGCCAGGATTTTTTCTACGGTTGGGTCAAGACGATTCGCGGGTCGGGCCAGAGTAGGAACAAAAGGAGCAATGAAGATCGACGGGTCGGGCCAAACTAAAAAAATTTGATTTTTTCAACATAATTTTTTTTTTCCCATGCTCACCAGGGCCATGGCCCGGGCCCCCCTGGTTCCGAACCAAACAAACTTTATCATTTTATTAGTGCAAAAATTTATCTGGCTAGCATTGCCATGTAACTTTCACCTTTCGGTAGTGCATGAACATTGGGAAGTAAATTTCTACATATTTAATCATCATGTGCGCCATATCAGATGGACAGCAATACTATTCTACATTTATGAGCAGAGAGTCACACCGTGGGTGCACGCACTATGGCAAGAAAGGCTAAAGACTGAAGATGAGTTCTATGCAGGAAGTGGGCGTTTGATGAACTTGGGGATGTGTTTGAAAGTGGGAAATTGTCTACCAGGAAAAGAAACATTTTCCTAGCACTAGATTTGCTTGTTTGACATGAAGAAATAAGTAGGAAAGAAAGGTACTACAGAGTAGTAAGTAGAAAGGCATAAGGAAGGAAGAGGAGCGAAATCGTGTTGCGTTTTCTGGAAATGGATTAACTTCAGAGGTGCTTGGCTCCAGCCTCAAGGCACATTTTGACAGTGGAAAATCGATGGGAAAGTTTTGAAGGATTTCAACGACAGAAATTTTTTTTCCTAGCAAAAAATTTCCAAAACCAGCGGCTTTTATGAGCTAGCAAAAGTTCTTTCATCTGAAATTTTTCCCCAAAAAAACTTTTTATTTTATAATGTGTTGTATTTGCTTCCAAAAAATTAAGGATGCCAATCAATCTGAGTTGAATTAGATGAACTTTTAGCATATCCGCTTTAAAGAATGTACAAATATTGAAATTCAAATTCTGATCCAGTTCAAATGAAGAGACGTATATACCATATCTGAATCCGAATTCATAATCTGAACCCGATCCACAACTTATTTTTAAGTTCAAAACCAAGTCTAAATCCAACTTCCAAACCAAATCCTTTGAACTAGATTCATTATCATCCTTACCAAAATTCATTTACAAGCTTCATTTTTCTAGAAAAGTTTCAACTAGCCCTTAGAAGACCTAGATCACCTTGCCGCCCAGTAAGCTACCACCCCTTGAGGTTGTCTTTATAGCTTACTGCCATTTTCCCCTTAAGAATCTTTTCTCATTGGCCTCTACCCATAAAACAGGTTCACATTCTCATCTATTTTTCTCATAAAACATATACAACACTGACACGCTCGTTTTATCAATAAGAAGTTCAAAAAAAAATAAATTTTTGTTTTAGTGAATGTTTTCCCACTTCCAAAAAATCGGCCAAAAGAATGTTTGGAAGTGTTGGTGATGATTTCTCTGTCTTCGATCTCTTAACCAGAAAGATTTCGTCCACAAAAATGAGTCCCACTAAATCCTGCCGTTCTTTTTGGAGGGACAGTTCAGAAGTGGCAAACAGCAATCATATTTTTTCCATCAAACCAGACTCTGCAGACACAGCTTCCGATGTATTTAGTTGTTCTAAATCCCAGCGCTTGCGAGGATAAAAAAAGTCTTTTCCGCGTTTAAAATCACGGATTAAAAGTGTCCTACGCTTTTGGTTCATGTACCGCACAAGAGCCAAATAACTTTCTCTTTTTCCTCATGCCAAGTTCGGTTATGTTGCATCCAAAGTTAAGCTTGTTCTTTGTTGTTCTGTATCTAAAGATGATTTTTTGTTGTGTTGGCTCCTTGCCAATAGGATGGATGGTTGATACGGGGCTACCTTATTTTTCCTTTTTTATATTAAAATTAATTTTAAAAATACTTTTTACATGCACCAAACAGAAAAATGTGGTATAAGCCAACATCCACAGCGCCAATGCTAATATTAATCACATTAAAAAGTCCATAAAAGCGTAGGCATGCGGACATCGGGACACCTCAGCCCGATAATTTTGTATCATTAAATACTCGGGGTTTTGGACTGGGTGGGCTCGATACCTGGCCCATTTGATCATCGGGTTGGGCCAGATATTGAGTACCTGGCAGCAGCCCGGTCTGGTGCCATGCCTAAGCATGATAGCTCACAGATTTGAACCGGGGCACAATTTTGAGACTCTTGATCTAGAAAACATAGCCCCAATAATGTTTTTATCACCCGAGTCAAACACCCTTAAAAACTTGAACAAACTCCTCCTTTCACCCATCCTCAATTACTATAGGAGCAAAACATATGAGGTTAAATGAAGATTAGTTAATGCTTAATTAAAGAAAATGAAAGACAGAACAAGGAAGACCAAAGTTAACATGGTTCAGCTTGTTAAAGCCTACGTCCATGACTAGAAGGCACTCAAACTATATTTCTATTGTATTTCTAATGATGAAGAAGAAGATGATTTACAATGACAGAATTGAGTTCCTTTTATAGGAAAAAGGTTCAAGTTTTATCATAGCTAACATATTTCTTGCCTAGATTAGATGAAATCTTTGATTGAGCCCAAGATTGTCGCCTTTCCATATCTTTAGATCTTTCTGCCTTTTTCATCCGATCATAATCTTCAATTACCAGCTCTTCATCTGTTTTCTGATTGTCGTTACCTTCTCCAACGGATTTGTTGCTCTTACCAATTTCCTTAACATTCCCCCTCAAACTAAGCCGCTATTGGAGGCTGAGTTTGCTTTTGAGAAGATTGAAAATACACTTTGATAGACTTTTGGTAAAAAGATCGACAACTTGATTATTGGTTGAAATATACTTAGTCTCAATTTGTTTTTGAGCGACTCTCTCTCTCTTACGTAATGGAAGTTAATTTGAATGTAATTGTGTCTCAACATGTTTCTGGAAATGTTGAAAGCAAATAAAAAAAATCAGATTTCGACTTCAAGGGGTATAGCCAAGTGAATCTAGAATGTCCATCAATAAAAATCACATAGTACCGATAGCCAAAATGAGAACAAATAGGCACTAGTCCCCACAAATCCGAGTGGATTTTTTCAAAAAGTTCAACAGATTTATTTTCTCGTTCAAGAAATGACAACCAACATGATTTGCCAAGTTCACAGCTATGACAAATAGAAGTTCTAGGAACTGAAGAGCAAACATCAATCGATTTTTTTTGCTGCAAATGTCTCACAACGCCATTATGAAAATGTCCTAATATAAAATGCCATTGTTCTTCTGAAACACTCTGAAATCTGAATGAAAAACATGTTGTATGCATGACCTTGCCGATGGTATAAACTCCATGACGCTTACTATCCTACGCCACTATTTTTCCTATTCTTCTGACCTTTATAAAACAACATGAGGAAGAAAACTCAAAAACATATGTAACTTACTAGTTAATTGACTGACAGAAAGTAAGTCTTTTTTGAGTTTTGGAACATATAGAACATGAGAGAGAGGACTTGATAATCTGCCCGTATCAATTTCACTGTTACCAATATGAGTTACAAAAAGAGACATGTCATCCCAAATCTGAGTAATAAATCTTACCAGAGTTTCCAGTCATGTGAGCGGATGCTCCAGTATCGGCTAGCCATTCTGAGTCATTTGTATCACCAATAGTAATAGCAGCGGGAGCTTGTTGGACATCTTTGTCATGATAAGCATGATTAAATCGTTCAAAACACAGTGATATTTCTTACCGCAAATTTGACAAACAACAAGATTTTTGTTTTTCTTCTCATCACCATTAGAAAAGGGATTAGAATTTTTATGTGGCCGATTTTGATACTGTCCACGACCTTGATAGTGTCTATGCCCTCTATAGCTGCGTCCACGCCCACGACCACGTCCAGATTGTTAACGCGTCATGGCCATGATAGGGGGAGTGAGACTTTTTATCCGAGAGTCAAAACTTTGAAGAAGAGAAACAACTTCTTCATAAAGCAGTGTAGGTGGTCGAACCATGGATGCAATAAAGGCTTCATATCCTTCTTCAAGTCCTTGAAGCAGCCAGTAAACTTGAGCCCCTTTATCAACAGATTTTCCAACAGCTGAAAGATCGTCACATATGCATTTAAATTTTCCTATATAGGCTTCTACATAATCATCATTCTTTTTAAGCAAAGTTACCAAATGCGAGATGGAATTCTCTTTCACACAACTTACGAGAGAAAGCATTCATAAGAGCCCTCCATATATCATTGGATGTCTCAAGGCCAACGACCAAACCAATGGTGCTTTCAAACAACGTGCTGGTTATCCATCCATTGATTAAGTGATCAGTTTTCCTCTAAGCCTTATATTGAGGATTTGGCATTTTTTGAAAAAAAAATCATCAATAAGTTATGGTGGAGCACTAGTCAAAAATCCTTGAAGATCTTGGCTCTCAACTAGTGCCAAAATTTGTGTTTTTCATAAGAGAAAGTTTTCAGCTCGCAGCTTAAGAGAGACGAAATTTGTAACATTGATAGTATAAGGGTAAGGAAAAACAAGAGTTGAAGAAAACATCATATCAATGTATGGTAAGAGAACCTGATTTTATGACACCGGTTGATAGAGAGAAAAGAAAACCGATAATCAACGTCAATGTACATCAACAGGGAAGACATATCAGCAACATGCAACCCTTCCAAAAATCATAGCTCTTCAATGACTGGTCCAAAAAATATGAAAATTTGTAGAGATGATCTTGAGATCCAAACGATTCCAAAGAGCCCTTGATCGACAGCTGCCACCACCGGAGCTAACAACGTCGGCCAAAATCGCGGCTAGGTCAGGCAAGTGTTCTATTTTGCTTTTGCTTCATAAACAGGCTGTCCTTCTAAAAATCGTAGCTCTTGAACAACTACTCCAAAAAATATGAAAATTTGTAGGAATGTTCTTCAGATCCAGATGATTCCAAAGAGCCCTTGCTCGATAGTTGCCACAGCCGTAGTTGACAACGCCGACCAAAATCGTGACCAGGTCTAGGCAGGTGACTGCTCTGTTCTGCGTCTATTTCAGAAACGGGAAGTCCTTCTAAAAATCGTAGCTCTTCAACGACTGGTCCAAAAATTATGAAAATTTGTAGGATTGTTCTTGAGATGCAGATGATTCCAAAGAGCCTTTGCTCGACAACTGCCATCACCGGAGCTGACAACGACGGTAAAAAATGTGGCCGAGTCTAGCCAGGTGAGTGCTTTGTTACAAGAAGACATTTTGGGATTCCGTTTGCAGTGACCATTTCTCTTCCCTTGGCTTAAAACAACAGAAATGCCTTGGGAAGAATGTGCAGGTGCCTTGGATAATTTTGAACTCTTGCAAGATAATAACAGGAAAGATACCCACAAAAAACGGTGATAATTCTGAACTCTTGCAAGATAATTTTCGTAGCTGCTTCTCTCACACTCTGATACCATAAAGAAAATGAAAGATAACAAGGAAGACCAAAGTTAACGTGGTTCAGCTTGTTAAAGCCTACGTCCATGACTAGAAGGCACTCAAACTGTATTTCTATTGATGAATGAGAAGATGATTTACAATGACAGAATTGAGTCCCTTTTATAAGGAAAAGATTAATGTCTTATCGTAGCAACATCTTTCTTGCCTAGATTAGATGAAATCTTTGATTGATCCCAAGGTTGTTGCCTTTCCTTATCTTTAGATCTTTCTGCCTTTCTCATCTGATCATAATCTTCAATTACCAGCTCTTCATTCGCTTTCTGACGGATTTGTCGCTCTTACAGTTTCCTTAACATTAATAACCCAAAAGCACGTGTAGATTAAATAATTAAACAAAAGATCGAGGTATGCACTTTATGGTCATGAATATTGTCGAATGAGTTTAAGAGTGATGCCAATTTGGCACGAGAAGCCGAATTTCCCCATTTTCCTTTTGCCTCCACGGTCTGAGGTTGCTTTGAGGCTTGAGTGATGTGAAGACAAATTCACCTTTGATGTGGTATTGTACCCTACCCTATAATGCCAGAAGAATACCACTTATGGGAATAGAAATGATGTTTGGACTCTCACCAGCTACAGTATGCCCTTGAGTCAAAGTTTAAGAAAATGGTAAATATGTATTCCAAGAAACATTGTTTTCAATAAAAATCCGTCTCATTTGATGAAGTTGATATAAAAGAGAAAAGTACAAAGAAATATCCATATCAAGTCGAGTGGCTTCCTTATTTGCAGGTGTATCGCTCACCATGTAGGCTCCGAAGCAGTCCTTGATCCCGATGACATGGGGGAAATAGGAGGAGCTTCGACTCCTTCAGATATTCTGCCGCTGCTGCCCTTTCTAAACATTGTTTGAAGCATACTTTTGACATGAAACTCGTGGGTCGGGTGTTGATTAGCAAAGAAGTCGATGATCACAGTCCAATTGCTTTTCTTTGATGAACATAATGCATCTTCTGTCAACTAGATCTTGTGCTAGAGAATCCAAAATTTTTTAGCGCTTTTGTTGCAGAATTTGAACATGATAAAGAACTGATCAACTTCACGGGGCTCCAAAAAATGCTAGGTTCTAGCTATGTAAAACAATGTTATAGCGTTGCGTATAAATTAACCATGGAAATTAATGGTGCTAAGTGCATGGCTTTACCGTGTTATTAATTAGCCGTAAGGAAAAATCAAAGATGGGAATCGCTAGTAACCACGGATGAGCATGTCATTGGATGTAACTGAGCCTGCAAAATACAAAAAAAGGTAGAAAGAATTTCTGGGAGATACAAATTAAGCTCATCTTGTTGCTGAAGGATGTACTAATAAGAATGATCAGTAGATTATTTACAATTTTTTTGGTTCAGTTGTTAAACCCACTACAATCACGCTTGTTTAGTCTATGGTTGTCCGAAACAGTTATGGAATAAGATAATTAGATGTTCACAAAATTTTCCTTTTTCCATGGACATATAATGGAATATGTCGTTATGAATCAACCCCATGGTTTTGGAAGTCCAGAAAAAAAGAAAGAGATTTTTAAAGCTAAAGAATATGACTTTCGTTTGAAGTCATGACCAAGTATGTCATTAAACTTTTACATGCAGCCCAAATCGAACTTGAATGAAAGAACATATTTGGTTGAGATTCGAACATGGTTTTGAATGCAAAATCATTTACCAAACTTGCATCCAATTACTAATCCAGTTTTAATCTTTTAATTATCAAACAAGAGTGGCTGAGTTTGGATTCGGGTGGGTGAATACACAAACTGGACCTCTAGCTTTGAGCAAGATTTCTTGTTCTTGGTAATTATAATTTCTAAACATGATGAAGTTGAAAAATATAAGAGAAGCCTATGTAGCAATCGAGTGAATTGCTCATGTTTACGATTCAAATATTTGAAGTCAGGTGTTGTTCTTGGTTCTAATGGTGTAGCCTTACTCATCATCAGCCCAATACATAGACTATGGATCCACGTGACTGGGTCCAATCAACTACTATCCAGGTTGGAGTCAGGTCTTTTTTTATAAAGGGTACTAATAAGTCTATGTTTAGCCTTGGATCTAAGATTTGGGATAATCTAAGATCCATACATATTTCAAAATCATTGATCACAGACTAGACCATTTTTCAGTCACTAGTAGGGGTGAACACGAGACGAATCGAGCCCGAGTTCAGCCAATTTGAGCTCGGTTTGATTAATGGTACCTCGAGCTCGAGCATAGCTTGACAGAAGCAGCTCGAGCTCGACTCGATTAAGGCTCAACAAACTCGTTTGAATATATGAATTATTACTTTGCCATAAATCGATCTCGACTCGACAAATTTGAACGAGCTTTAGTAAAAACTTACATAATTAATTAACGTCAATACACCGGTTTTTTAATTTAAAAAACAAGTTAGATATTAAAAAAAATGCTACACATCATTTTCAAGTCAAGTCAAACTTTAACAGTTTGAGTTCAACTCGATTATTTGAACGAGTCGACTCATGAACTCAAGTTCAACTCGTTAAGAAAATGACTTGGCCCGCACTCATTCACGAGCCTAGCCTTAACGAGTCGAGCTCAGTAGTCCGACTCGTTGTTCACCCCTAGTCATTAGATCCATAGTTTTCAGGGAAAAATTATTTAAACCTCTTAAATCCACTAATTGCTTCTAAAAGTGGTTTATTTGTCGAGAAAAATGTAGAAGAAAAAAAGTTGTTGCAGAATTTGATATTTGTTGGTGCTCCAAACAAGGTAAAGAATATATGTCAAGCATAAATGGGATCAACTTTTCTGTTTGAAGTTATAAGCAATTCTTGAGGCGAGAAAACAATGAAGTCTTAAGTCCTGATTTGAACTTCGATTTCATTGTTGTCTCGTCTTTCTCATCTAAGTGTAACGGACAATGTGAGGTTAGTAGCGACTAGCGATCAGTTTCCGTTTCAAATTCTTGAAGTATTATTTGTAAACCCAATACTTGTAAGAATCTCAGTTCGGATTATAAGTCGGGTAACGGTACGTTTGGACCCAGACCGTTTAACTCCCGCCATGCGGACGGTCTTCCTCCCGGCTAGGGTTTACGGAAAGGGGGTTTAATCAGCGGGGGAGTGCGTGTGGAGGGAGGGCAGCTTCAAATTTGAATCAATTCTTCCTCCCTCAGATCTCCTCCGATCTCTCTCGGACAGTGTGTAAGTCTGAGTGAGGGAGAGGGGGAAAGAGAGAGAGAAGCAGCCATGGCGTTTTCGCTCTTTAGCCCTTCTCCTCAGCAACCCCAGCAGCCTCTCTTCCAGTCACCCCTCAATCCATTCCAGCAGCAACAGCCACAGCCACAGCCGCAGCCACAGCAATTGCTTTTTCAGAATCAACAGCAACAACAACAGCAGCAGCAACAACAGCAGCAAGTTCATTACCTCTTCACCACAGAAAAGGCGCCGGCAACCTACCAAACCAAGTGGTCGGAGCTCCACCCCGATTCCCAGAACATCCTTCTTAAGATCGAGTGAGTTTACCTCCTTCTTCCCTCTGCCAACCCCTAACCCTGCAATTCTGTTCGTTTTTTCCGTAATTTTCTTTTCGCCCATTTGCTTTATCTTTTTCCTGCCCCGTCGTTCCAAGATGATATGTTTTCTAGTCGATTCGTCGGATGAACGTCGGGTGTGTGGTGCTTCTGTTGGTGCTTAGGGTCTCTTAATTGATCAAGGGTGTCAGTGCCGAGCTTCTCTTTGAAATGAATGCTCCTGAGCGGAAAAGAAGATCGCTTATATATATATATATTGCTCCAGTCCACTGATCGCATAATGTAGTGTGCGTTGCGTCTCTGTTGGTGAATCAGTGTTGGTTGATTGTTCTATGGTTTCATGTCTGAGTTTATTGTTGAATGGATACGCTTCAGCAGAAAAAAAGATTGGATCCTTGTTAGCTTGAATTTTTTCTGATTTTTATTTTGCCATTGCGTGCATGAAATATGGGCTTGACTCGTCGCGTTACTTTCTTCACATGTCCTGTTGGGGAATGGATTCCCCATCTGGGAGTTCGGATTGATGGCAATTAGTTGCTTGGTTTTGTTTGTGGCTGAACGAGAATTATATGTACGAACCGTTCGCAGTTTCTATCCGGGTAAGGGGTCCGGAGGTGAACTAATGGGTTTCAATGAAATATGTAGATGGACCACAGATACAGTTATTAGAGAGAATTTTGGTCTTTGCTTCTCTCAAGGGCCATCAGATTTCATATGCAAATTTTATCTCAACTGTGATTACTATGAGTGTCCAAGGGATAGACTGAACTTTAATTAGAGGATAGAGGAAAATGACGACTACTATGGGCTTTGAGTTTCTCATAGCGTGCTAAATTCCCTGTTTAGAGTGACATTGAACAAGTAGTTGGAATTTGGCCCGTCTATTGTGCTGTGCTTAATAGCAAGGAGGATGACGAGTAATAACCAAACCACCACGCTCATGGCCGATGTCCAGAACTTGCAATCAAAGACAACACACTTTACTGTGGGTTTTCCATCTTGTAGCGTGCCTCATCTCTCCAATGAGCGGACTCCCTGCACTCCCAAAAATCCTTTTTTCTGTGTCCAGTCCTTTCAGCATCTTTAGTTTCATCCGGCCTACAATAATCTGAAGAGAACATAAGATCACCTTACATGAAAGAACAAAAATATTACCAATCCATTGCACACATGCAATTGAGGCTGGGTTTATCTGGTGCTTGCTTTTAGTGCTTCTGTTTTAGAGTTATCTACCTTCTAATTTGTGTCACTATGCAGTACACATTTATGTTGGTTCCTTTTACTTACCACAGACACAATGTAGGGGGCGGATTTTGGAGTATAGGGATGAAAGTCAAAGATTGGATCAGTGTGCTCGCCTTTTTGATACGTCAGTTTCTAATGATGCTTTTGAGGTTGATGCTAGCCGCATTGTCCAG
The DNA here is from genome assembly GCA_011799765.1 of Nymphaea thermarum. Taxonomy (NCBI): domain Eukaryota; kingdom Viridiplantae; phylum Streptophyta; class Magnoliopsida; order Nymphaeales; family Nymphaeaceae; genus Nymphaea; species Nymphaea thermarum. The sequence goes on from JAANDH010001039.1 coordinate 72,171, forward strand.
GTTAGTGCTTCTTTTAGTTGTATACTTTTTTTTTTGCCTTCCTGTTGTAGTGATCCTGTCAAATGTTTGACCCATTTATGCCAGCCATGTTTTATTATCTATTGGTCTTTACTTTATTAAAATTTATTCTCACCATACACAAGGAAATAAAAAACACGGTGAGGAAGTACAAGACTTCCTTCACTGCTTTACAAGGTTTAAGGCCTGAAATCAGGTGGAGAAAGTCAGATGGGGAGAGATTTAACTTTCCTCACCCGATTTTTATGGTAGAAGACTGGAAATACACGGGGCGCACAATAATTGCAATCTAGTAGGGTCTTAGGTGAATTAGCAAAGATACATGCTTATTAACTATTCTTGTGCTCTCTAGATGCCATTCAACTAATATTAGAAGAATAAATGCTTTTGTCATCACAGTTTGCTGTTATTTATTTAAAGGTGTATTTAGATCAAAGTGCCAGCCAGTGCCTAGGAGGCAGGTGGTGACCTCTATTTCCAAACAATAAAACAAGGTAGAAAGTACTCGTTAATTTGAAAATGGAAAAATAAACTCAGTTATTTTTGTGAATAAAATGCCACACATTTTAATACAGGCAATTACATAATACTGAGCACAATTTGTGGAGCTGAACAATTATATCACCAGAAGTGAAAAGATAGCTTTATAGTTTAATTTTAAAGTTGTGCCTGGGAAATGAGATGTGATGGGTTATGCATTCCTTTTCCATCTTTGACAAGCCGACAGTGGATACCCACATGGATTATTAAAAACCAGTTGTTAAAATGGGTTATGACAGCACTGCCTTGGGGCCATTGACCTTTTTGTTTGTGCAGTTTTATTTTGAAACTGGATATTATGGGCTTATTCAAATTGAAGTCCTGGGTTTCAGAATAGGTCATTGTTTATCACTTTATCCCATGCCACACAAATTCAGTTTTGTGAAGCTTCCTATATGATTGCTATAAAGTTAAGCACAGGTAAGGTATGGGAGTGAAAATGGATTGTTTAAACACAGTTTCATCGTTGCTTGGTTCAGCTATATATAGTAATTTCCTGTTTTAGCTATATATAGTATTTTTCTGTTTACCAAACTCTTTTCCCATCATACAAAAATTACATTACATAGATGAATTGATCCCTTTCCCTGTTGCAGGAACTTGGAGGGATTAGCACTGCAATGGAACGAGAAAAAGTCACACTTCAGGAGCTAATGAGTGTTGCTAAAGGTATGATAAGAAATGCGGAGGTTGCTGTCCGATCATTTATGATGCTCCAACCTAGGTTTGTTCATCTTAGTGCTTCAGCCACATCCAGTAGTACTTCTGCTCAGGCTTCAGGAACTGCTACCATTCCAAGTGCAGCTGCCCAGCCAAAGTCAGCTTCAATTGTACCTGTTTTCGACTTTTACAGTGGCTATCCTAAACGACCTTCTCCTTTTCTGCAACAAACTGTGCTTCGATTTGAAAAGCGTATTACTGAATGTAGACAGTGGATAGAAGAGTTGGAGCATCTGCTCCTTTCAGATACTGATGACACTAATGGTTCCATCTCTAATCTAGCAGTATTACAGTCTCTGCCAACAGTGATTTCAAATGTGCATGATTTCTTTGTCTATGTTGCTGCCAAGGTAAATAACAAGTTTTCAATGCAGTTTTTTATCACCATTATATTATTAGGATATTTATGTACATATAGTTGCCACTGTTCTTGCTTCAAAATAAAAAATTTTGGCATCCGTACAGTTTCTTGGTCTTGTAAGTAAGTTTGCTGAAACCGCCTTCACTGCCAGGTAGAGACGCTTCATCAGCATATTGAGTCCATGAGAACTGCTTATCTCACTGACCAGCGACTCAGAGGGGATGAAAATGATCCATTTCTTGAAGCAGACAGAAGGGAAACGGCAAAGAGAGAAGCTGCTGCTAGAAGAGTCCATCCAACTTTACATGTACACACTCTGTCTCAACCTTCCACTCAAGCTGCTGGCTTGTTTTCCAGCTCTGGAGCCTCTCAAGTTCCTGTCCTTCAGTTACCGGCAGGAAGTTCAAGTTCATCAAGCAGTGGCCTTTCGATTTTCAGCACCCCAACGACTTCTGCTACTTCTGCATCCTCCTTGTCATCTTTTTCCTTTTCTACTCCTTCAGCCTCTGCTCCAACATCTAGCATTTTTGGTGCACCTGGCTCTTCACAGCAAACATCACTCTTTGGAACTCCATCAGCATCCTCTTTATTTGCAACCCCGCAGACACATTCTCTTTTTGGTACACCATTTGCTTCCACCCCTGCAACTGGAAGTTCTCCGTTCTCAGTTACTCCTGCCTTTGGTATGTATTCTTTTCTGGACAAATTTGTTATGCTTGAGAGGCAATAAGTTCAGTTTTGTAGATAATTTGCATCATTACTAACATTCAAGTACTTTTGTACTTCACCTACTAATTTTTCTTGTTACCATGCACCAAATGCTAGTATATGAGTTCTTTAATATTTCTTCTGAAAAGTTGAACCTGTGTAGAAAATGCTTTGTTGTTTTAGAACTTTTGGTTGTATTTGCATTGAGATAATTGCTGGATGTTTTTATTCCTATATGGAATTGGTAGTTCCAGTTGCTTTGAGCAGTCTGCTCTGCTTAACCTTGAAACGATATATGTGTTACTCTTACTCCTCTTGCTAATGAAGCATCCCAGAATTCAGTGAGTAGATGCTAGAAACAGGTTTTTCAATCCAAGAGACTGTTATATATATATATATATATCACACATGCACCATCGCTTTTGTGGTCTGTAAAATGGTTCCTTTCCACCTTCCACTCTCTGAGGATGGTTTTCTATTATTCAAATTCAATATATGTCAGAAAGTGAGATGAGGGCTCTTCCTTAGGGTTTGAAGTTTTAGGTAAAAAAAGGGCCTTAGTTATGAGAATGATTGTTCCCGTTTATTTAAGTCAGCATGGTTTGGTTACATTCTCATCTGTTGTATCATGTATGACATGTCCATGATGTCCTCTAAAGATGAGCATGTTTCTTTTTGATTTTTGTTGGAAAATTATGAAATTTTTCTGACCTATAGTGGCTTTCAAAAGTTTGCTTATATTTCACTTGGATATAAATTCCCAAATATTCTGACCCATTTGTCTTGTTTTCTATTATTTTTGCTTGGGAGATGGGGAGGATACGCTTTTTGTTGCTAGTCTAGTTCAATAAAAGGAGATGTTAAAGTTTGTGCCTGTTTTTTTATTGTCAGTGACCAATCTCACCTCAAAGTGATTCACTTCCTTGCCTATCTCTTACTTGCTTATGGGGTAACTTTAGAGCTGCTCCTTTTGCTGCTCAAGTTAATTTTTTAAAAGTACAGTTTCTGGAGTTCAGATTATAATTTCTTTTTATTTTTTATTTTTTCAGGGGCTGCTACTGGCTCTGGAGCAAGCTTTGGTGCTGGCACAGTAAGTTGAATTGCTCAACTTTAATGTTGTGTGTGAGATATGCAGACATTGATCCTAAAATGCTAGGACTCTATGGTGCATTTGGAGATTCCTGGCAGAGCTAATTTCTATAGCCTTCTTTCCTGGATAGCCTAGTGGTCAATTACTACTTTTATTTTTCACTTTATTGCAGAAAACATCTAAGCCAAAGAGTCGAACAACGCGTCGCTGATCATTTTTGCCACGCCTTTGTACTATAAGTGGAAAAGAAATGTGTCGAGTTCCTTGCATATAACATGGCAGAGAGAGATAGATATTTTGCCTTCATGGTAAGTTTGCTTCTGCAGCTTCCTCGAAGCTAGAGATGTTGGCTGCGATCTTTCAGAACGGTGTTGATTCTTCAACCATACTGCCGTTTTCCGCATTGCATGTGAACTGTTAAGGCTGAAAGTGACTCTTTCCTTTTGTGTGCTATTGAAAATGTAACACTAATTTGGATGTAATCAGTTGTATTTATCAAACCTGTCTTATCTAAGCTGTATACGCTTCATGGGAACTTGTCTATAGCCCTCTTCCGATATGAATCTTGATCTCTTCAATTCCACTGTTGACAGAGTATAGGACCACCAATGTGCAGCGAATAGTTTAATTAAGGTTAATAATTACTACAATTTACGTACCTATGGAATTGGATCTTGAATTTCCGGCCTATTTCAAAAAGTGATTGTGTGTAATCAAAGTGAATTCCCAGCTTGTTTATCTTGGTTGGTCGTTAGCTTCAGCGCAGCTTTGCTCATTGCAATTTGAAAAAAAGGCAAGCTTGCATTTACTTTTCTCCACGCCAATTCGTTTTGCTCTCCATGGTCGCTACTCTTTGGGTCATCCTCGTAAATGTAAACGTGTATTAGCAACATGGAGATGCGATTGTCATGGATTCCTTCACATTTTGCAGGCGGATGGGATTTAAAGGAAACGTGAAGATCTTGCTTGAAGGCAAGGTTGAAGTTGAACTCCGTTCCAGTCCAATTCATTTTTGCTTGCCATGCAACTAAATTGCAACTTGGAGATGCGATTGGCATGGATTCCTTCACATTTTGCAGGCGTGATTATTCTCGAGGAGGTTGTGGGCAATGGTCGGGATGGGAGCCGGTAGCGGTCAGTCTTAACTCTCTTTGTTGCAAAAGGGAGGGAGGGGCAGGCACTGACCTATTAGTTTAAATATGATGGGAGCGGTACCCTGAGGTACTGAAAGCAACTTTGTGATGAAAGGTTGGGTGAGAACTTGGGCCTTTTGTTGGGTGGTGGAAAACCCAATTCAGCTGGAACTTGGAGTTGCAATTGTCATGGATGCGTTTAAGATTTACTAGGCAGATGGGGTTTAACTCTCGACACACATTTCTTCAATTTCCTTGGAGTTTATGCCTGAGCTAGAAAACTAGCGTGGATATTGTGCTTGGCCAGTTACTTACACGAGAGGGGATTAAGCCTGAACTGGTCCGGGATGATCACGACTAATGTATATGTATCCATGAGGATGCCCATGTGCTACATACCTGTTGAATAATCAGTTTATACTGTTTTAGTTTTATCTTTTGACAAGCTAAAGTCTGGTATAACTCCAGTTTTCAATAGGGAAACTGGATATGAATCGATATTGAAGCCAAAGAAGTAGAAAGGAAGCAAATTTTAGAAAAGAGAAGCAAGTTTCTTGCCTTGGCTACTGTGATTGGAACACCATCAAGTGATGCCAAAAGGGCACAACCTAGTCACTTTTAGAAATCTTGATCCCTTCAAGTCGACCCACCTAATTAAATGAACGGAATTCTTCTTGGTAGACAGAGATTCTGCCGGCTTTATATCCATAGCTACATGAGCAATATCTGATCACCAAATCATGGTGGTGTCCGCATTTGAAGGGAGCGAAGGGTTACTGGATTCCAGCACCTTGGGGCGTGACGACTTGCAAATCTGATGATGCCCTTCATAGTTTACTCTATTGAGCAGGCCCTTCTTCCTCTTGATTGATCGAGAGTGGACTTCGGTTTTAGGCCATGTTTGACTCACCATTGAGAGAGCACAAGGGTAGGAGACAAGCAAGACAACATTCATAGTTTACTCTATTGAGCAGGCCCTTCTTCTTCTTGATTGATCGAGAGTGGACTTCGGTTTTAGGCCATGTTTGATTCACCATTGAGAGAGCACAAGGGTAGGGGACAAGCAAGACAGCATTCATAGTTCACTCTATTGAGCAGACCCTTCTTCCTCTTGATTGATCGAGAGTGGACTTCGGTTTTAGGCCATGTTTGATTCACCATGGAGAGAGCACAAGGGTAGGGGACAAGCAAGACAACATTCATAGTTTACTCTATTGAGCAGGCCCTTCTTCCTCTTGATTGATCAAGAGTGGACTTCGGTTTTAGGCCATGTTTGATTCACCATGGTGAGAGCACAAGGGTAGGGGACAAGCAAGACAACATTCATAGTTTACTCTATTGAGCATGCCCTTCTTCCTCTTGATTGATCGAGAGTGGACTTCGGTTTTAGGCCATGTTTGATTCACCATGGAGAGAGCACAAGGGTAGGGGACAAGCAAGACAACATTCATAGTTTACTCTATTGAGCAGGCCCTTCTTCCTCTTGATTGATCGAGAGTGGACTTCGGTTTTAGGTCATGTTTGATTCACCATGGAGAGAGCACAAGGGTAGGGGACAAGCAAGACAACATGTGTCCTATTTGATTCCTGTGGGTGTTACTCTTATGAGGGTTGACCATGAGTAAAAACACAGCCCGGAGCGATCTGTCTCCCCCTTCTTTCTCCATTCAATCTCCCCAACCCTCCTCTATCTCTCTCTCTCGCGGTCAAGTCTAAGGTTTTTAGTTAAAGAAAGGTGACAAATTTTCTGGCGTTTTCCCTTTACTCTCATCCACTTGATTGAAGGTTGAGAGAGACACCCAAGAAGCTGTACAGCTGCATTAAAAGGAGCTCAAGTTTGTATCTTCTGTTCGTATTCATTTGTGGTAAATAAATTAAGATGCTTAGTTATGATAATTTGGTTAATTTAACAATTCCATGTTGGTCAAGGTGGGGCGCATTGGTCGGTGGAAAAAAGGATATAAGATGAGTCAGAAAGAGACGCAGCATCAATTTCAGCAGTGTGAACGCAGAGTTTTTCTGTCTCCGGCGACTTGGTCAGAGATTGAAGGTGGGGCAAACCAATCAGTTCAAGTTAGACTGGACGTACCATCAACTTGGTCCTTCATAAATGCCATATTTAGTTTATAAACATCAAAATTTGGAGCAATTATCATGCAAGTTGGTACGACCAAAAAAAAAAAAAAATCAATATTTCATTTTTGGCATAATAGTTGAACCATATTGGTCACCCAAGTCGGTTTTCTTGCTTCAGAAGAAAATTATCATCAACATCAAGAATCTGTTATACTAAAAGGTGGCATGGATGGAACAAAACTATCACAATCTTTGCATCCTTGTGAAAATGTTTCTTCTTGTTTGGCATCTTTAATAAAAGTTGACAGTCACCGTCTTATCGATTGGCAATCTGACCGTTCATTTTCATCAAGGGCCAGATCTGGCCGCAGATCAAGCACTCCTGATGGTTTGATGTGTCCTTCAGTGTGAGGAATCACTTCATGCGTGTGTGCACACGTCATTGGATTGCTCACCAAGCAATCAACATTTTAGTGGACGAGTTATGATTAATCTGAAAGGGCAGCAGGATTAGGTAGGATTTTGCTTGACTGTTGGACTAAGTGAGTCTATACAATTGCAATCACAGTTACAAATATCCAGATCTTTGTACTTGCCAAAGAAAGCTAAAAAACAATAATACTACATTGTCAAAATCTTTAAAAGATGAGGGGGTTTTGTCGGTTCTATCCATATGTGATATCCCTCGACAAGACTGCCTAATTAGCGCATCTACCTGTGGCCGGAACCCTGAAAAGTCTGCCGGTGATCAGCCGGAGAAGGTAAGGATGACTTCGAATCATTGTATCTAGGCAAAATTTAGAACTTTTTACGTGTTTTAACGTATGTTACTGTTTTCTAAGAGAAGATAACAACAAAACACGGTCGGCTAATTGTGATAGAACAGAAACAGGTACTCATGTTTCAGAAATTTGCATTGAAGAACTTTGACGGAAAACAGCTTCTCACCGGCAAAAGGTGGAGAGGTTTACGTTTAAAAACAATTCCAAGTTTACCATTTAAGAAACTATCGCCATATCGAAGATGATCATGTCGGGTTGCTTTGAGGAATTGTTGCCGGAAAAATGGAGTCAGCAGTGTATGGCTTCATATTTCACGATCTAAGAAAATATGACGCAGCCAACAGGATTTGGTGATCCTACAGTCTGCGAGTCAATACAATTGAAGATCTGGAAACTGAACAATGGAAACTTGAATAAAAAAATAGGACGAGGAAACGGAAAGCAAAACAATGAAGAAGGCGAAGATATTATCAACGTTTGACCTTATGAAATCGTAGACAGCATAAATTGAAAAAATTGGTAGATCCGGAATCTGATAACAGAAATCCGAATAAAATAGAACAATGTTGATAAAATAAACTTGGTACAAATGATAGAACAAGAGAGTCGATTCCAAACCATTTCAAGATCATGTTCACAACCCATTTCCACTAGTTGGCGGTGCTGTTTGAAGCTCCATGTTCCTACACTTTTCCACTTTCTCCTATTCAATCAATCGCTGTTAGTCTAAGTCCGACTATTATCAACATGCCGTCTATCCATTTCCTCCCATTTTCAGTTGGTAAAAGCCGAAAAATGACTGTCATTTTCTCCTCAAAATTTTCGTCAATTTTTTCATTTACGGAAGATATATGAAAAGAAGTCAATCGAAATCAATCCCCAAGTCCTTAAACATATTTGGCTTGTGAAAGACTGGGCTTAACGTAAAAGGGATTTCTTTCTGGTCTCAGCTAGGACCGCTTTCCACCCAATGAAATAATCCAACTGTTGATTTGATGAAGGCTATGAAGATTTACAGGAGGAATCATTTGAATTGGTCCAAGTCAAATAACATTTGAGATGCTCCAAAGACAACCAATCCAAGTAAACAAGTGTGGCGGTCAAAGTTGCATCATCGATATAATAAAAACTCTCTCTCTTTCTTTTTTGTTTTATATTGCTAAAAACTATTATGAAAATGCATTCCGTCACTTAAAAATCATCACCAAACAAGTGATCATCTTAAACTTTTTTTTTGATGAATTTTAACAATGTAAAATAAAAGTAATAATTCAATAACAAAATAGCTTATATATATATATATATATATATATATATATATATATATATATATATATATATATATATATATAACCCATAATCTAACCCTCTAGCCCTTCTAACCTTTCATCATTTCCTTCTCTCTCTCTCTCTCTTTCCTTTGTGTATCTCTACTGAGACAGCTGCCCCATTCTTCTGCCTATCGGGACCATGGTCCATGAAAGAGAATGAAGAGGAGAAAGAGAAAGAACTTATCTTATAATGATGTGCTAAGAAGGCATTTGATTATTTTTGATTTAAAATCTATCTATTTGATATGGTAAGAGATGTATAGTGAAATCTATTTATTCACCAAACTAGTGATCTTATCTCAAACCTTAGCGATTCGCACTTAAAAGATCGTTATTTTATCATTTTATATTGAAAAAAAAAATCAGATTTAAAATGAAGGTGAGGTCTGACCTTAAATAAATGATTTTCAAATAAGGTGTGGGGAGCGCTCTCCCTTCCAATTCGAGTGCCCCGTTGGTCAACGAACAAGTGGTGCGAAATTTCCTGGAAAAAAGCCATACGGGACCCAACCATCTCATCGCAGGCCTATATAAGGCCATGCGCCCGGTTGAGTTTTCCTCTTTGTTTCACTGACCGTCGCCTGGGCGTCGTCTCTCCGACGACGCGGGCCGGAATTTTCTGCCGCCTCCACCTCACCAAGCATACGATCTCGTCTTCTGGCGTTTCTCTTCCTCAGCTGATCTCCCGCAAGTCTTCCCATCTCGCTCCTCTGTCCCAATTCTCCATTCCTGTCTCCGCGATATCCGTTTTCTCTACGGCAATGGCATTATAATTTCTACCTTCTCATTCTCTCTGGTGGTCGTCGACTTCGCTGTGTATCGGTTCTTCCGTCGAGTTAAAAAAGTTGCAGACATGGCTGTCAAAATTACCGCGGCCTATTCCGGCTACATCACGCAGTCGCTCGCCGGAATGAGGTCGGGTAAACCTAGGTTTTTCAATGACTGCTGCCTGTCGGAGGTCCTACTTTCGAAACGGAGGGCAGATCTTGAGCCCCCATCGATCGGAGCTTCCGGTGTGAGCAACCCATATCGTGTCAGGGCGGGCCGGAATTACGGGTGCATCGCCGCTGCTGATATTCTTCCGGAGAAGTGCAGCTCTAGGTTTTTTGTTGGATTGATTTCTGTCATGAATTCCTCGAGGATTTCTTGCTACAGTTCCTCACGTGTGGGTGTACTTGGGGCGTCATCTGGGTTGAATTCGATCATTCCCTTCTTCAAGTGGCTCCCCTGCAACGAGCTTTTTCAGGGCTCTCCACGTTCGGCGTGCGCAAGTAATAGTGATTGTGAGAAAGATAGCGCCGCTGCGGACGAGAAACTGAAGGACTCAGACAAGAACATGGCAGGGAGCACAAAGCCACTGAGTTGGTTTCAACAGTGGGCGAATTTCAGCTCGGAAGATGCGAAGTTGCTTTTCACGACGGTGACCGTGTCGCTTCTTTTCAAGTCATATATGGCTGACACAAAAATCATCCCGTCGCGGTCAATGTATCCCACATTTGATGCGGGAGACCGTATATTAGCCGAGAAGGTATCCTTAGTTTTTATTTGGTTTAATTGATTAGTATAACTCTGTGTCTTTTACCTCTTGTGGACTTTTCATGCTCATGAAGTTCGATTAAACATATCCAACTAGGTATACGTCAATTTTTCATGGTTCAAGAAAATAAATTATTTATTGTTGAATTGGGGGTGAAGAAGAGATATCTTCAGTTGGAGGATTAGTCTTTGTTGGTTGCTTTATCCTTTTCCTTTTAGTTCTTCGTTTGCCTTTCATTCATCATTTTGATGTGCATTTTAGGAAATTATCTTTTGTGGATCTCCTTTTAAGTTATTGCCTTTACGCTCGTTGCTTATCATGTTTTTCTGTAATCGGACAACTGGCTATCATCATCTTCAGGAATGCCGCTACTTTGGTGGTTTATTGGTTTGGCATAAAACAAACCTAGATTATGTTTCTGATATAATGCCTCAGTTACCGACTTTGGCATATGGAATTGCGGGAATGGTTTATCCATCAAATGATTTAACGTTGTTTCTCTGTGTCTCAGGTATCCTACTGTCTCACAAAGCCAAAGGTTGCTGATATAGTGATATTTAAGGCTCCTGCTGTCTTACAGGTGAAACTTAGCTTCTTAGTTGTTGGTTTCATGTACTGATTTAATCTTGTCCATGCCCCTAAAAAATTGCGAACCTTTTCTTCTCAGGCAAATGGTTTCAGCCCTAAAGAGGAATTTGTGAAAAGAGTAGTTGCTACCGAAGGGGACTTTGTGGAGGTAAGCACTGTCCATGTTCTATTCTGGGCTTAGCTGTTGTATTAGATTTATTAATTTTTTTTTTTCTTACTGTAGATAAGGAATGGAAACTTGTTGGTGAATGGCATTGTTCAGGAAGAAGATTACGTATTCGAGCCTCTAAAATATGAAATGGATGAAGTGGTAAGGTTCTTGGCTGCTTGCCCATATGTTCAACTTATAGCATTTACTGTATGAAGCTGCAGCATAATATCAAAAGCAACTTGTCTACAGCATAATCTCAAGGACAACCAAAAACATAAAAAATTATTATTCTCAAGATATGCGTCTCCTATAGATCAGAGGATGAGGACTTGCAGAATGCAACTCACCGCAGGCTAGATTAGCGAGAGACTGTGATCTAAAACTTCAGAAAAAGTTAGTTGTTTCACTCCAATTTGGTTGCTGGCTGAATCATAATTGCTGCATGAGAATGGACCTGCTAATCATTATTAGTAAAGAGTAATTAATTCACACTTTCCCACAGTGATGGTAAAAGTTAAAATCATTGACATTAGCTGCTTGTAACTATCTGATGTACGTAACTTTGGAACCATTCTAAAATGTTGGACTTAGCACGTTAAATTAATGGGCTTTTGATAAAAAATCATCCTTCCGATTTTGAATTTCTTTTGACATGTAATCTATCCTTTATGCAGCGAGTACCGAAAGGGTATGTATTCGTGCTGGGGGATAATCGCAACCAAAGCTTTGATTCGCATGACTGGTATGTATTTCTGACCCGAACTAGGAGTTCTTATGCTTGATAACTAGTTAAATTCCTTTATGTACAGAAACAACTACATGGTAATTACCTATTGCGGATATTCAATTGTTTACAAGTATAATGATTTTAGATGTTCAGTTTTTTTCCATGCCATTTGGTATGTATTTCTGAACCGAACTAGGAGTTCTTATCCTTGATAACTGGTTAAATTCCTCTATGTACAGAAACAACTACATGGTAATTACCTATTGCGGATATTCAATTGTTTACAAGTATAATGATTTTAGATGTTCAGTTTTTTTCCATGCCATTTGTTGGGCTTCTTGCTAATTGGCTTCCGCTTGATGTGTCTCCAGGGGTCCACTCCCTGTAAAGGACATTGTCGGGAGGTCTGTACTTCGTTATTGGCCGACATCTAAAATATCATACACCATTTACGAGCCAAGGAAGCAACAGCTTGTACCTGTGCTCATCTGACAACCAAGTTTTTCTCGAGTTGCAGAAAGAACTATCCTTTTGCATATTTATTTGGCTTGCGGTTTTTCTTTGAGACATTTGTTGGGAAATATAAATACATTAATCCCTCTTTCTGTATGTTTCTATTTCACAAGAACAGAAGCTTTGCTGATGATGCCTTGCATCTCATCTTGACTGTATTGACGTTCGAATTGAATGGAACTTGTAGATACCCTATATAAATAACAGCCAACAGGTGTATAGCTTTATCTGTGTGGCATTTCCTCCTCGGGGGACCAAAACTGTGTTTGAATCTCATGCTTCTTGTACTGCCTTCACTGTTTTGTCCATGACTTGAACTGCTGAATGTACTTTAGCTAGTCCACGTTTGTGAAACCGTCTGAAAGGATCATATGCTTTTTTAGCTTTTGTAACTCCAATTGGATATTCTCAATTTTTGGATGGATTTGGTCGCTAGCAACAAAAGCATGGGATTCTTTATTGATCTCTATCCAGCTGAGGCCAGGATTCTTTTCTACCATTAGATTTCTGATCCGTCTCCTCACCTGTGAAACATCATCCCATCTGCCATCAGCAGCATAAATGTTCGATAGCAAAACATGTGTTTCTATGCTGTCTGGTTCCCATAAGAAAGCCTGGTTTGCTGCTTTCAAGCCCATCTCTAGGTCGTTATACGTGATGCATGAACTCAGCAAAATTCTCCATTGTTCCGCTGGGTTGCAGCTAGGCGGTGAGCTCTCAATCAGCTCCTCAGCCTCCTTCAAGAACCCATCTCGACTCAGCAAGCTCACCATGCAGGCATAGTGTTTTGGCCCTGGGGACAACCCAGTGAACCCTCTCATATAGTTCCAGTAGGCCCTACCCCTCTCAAGCAGACCACTGTGACTGCAGGCGGACAGAAGTGAGATGAATGTCACGTGGTCTGGTTTTACCCCATTTTGCAACATCCCATCAAACAGCCTGAAAGCATCCTCTGCCTTCCCGTGATAACTATACCCACCGAGCATTGTGTTCCAACATTTCAAATCAGGTTCTGAAATCTCTGAGAAGATGGTGACTGCTGCAGGCAAGCAGCCAGTTTTGGCATACATATCTACTAGACTTCCCGCTGCGAACATGTTTGCTGTGTATCCTGTTTTTACTACAAGTGAATGGATCATTTCTCCCTGCCTCTGTGATGCAAGATCAGCACAAGAACTCAAGGAACTGCTAAGAACAAACTGGTCTGCTTTCTTCCCCTCTTGTTGCATGGCACAGAGGTACTCTATAGCTTTCTCCCCATATCCAATGCTCGAGTAACCTGTGATCATTGCTGTCCAGATCACGACATCCTTATCCTCTATCGCATCAAACATTTTACAAGCAGAAAGTGGCTCGTCATTTTTGAAATACATGTCAATAAGAGTGCTCGCCACATATATAATGCGTTCAAACCCTCTCTTTATTGCACAGGCATGCAATGGCATTCCATAAATAAAAGCTGGTGCACTTGCACTTGCAGAAAGAACGGAAGCATACGTATATTCATCTGGAACTTCCCTAGATTTGTGTTGAAGATTCATGAACAGACTCATCGCCCTTTCTGCGTCAGATGTCTGGGCACAAGCCGCTAACATAGAATTCCATGTGACGAGATCTGGACTACTGATGCTGGTGAAAATAAGATACGCAGCTTCAGGGTCCATAACATTGGAATACATGTCGAGCAAAGAATTCAGAAGTGTCGTGTCTGGGAAAGAAACAGTTCTGATTATTCGGGCATGTACCGTCCGGCCCATCAGCCTATCTTCCGACCTGCTGCAGGCGTTCAACACGATGGAATACGTGAACTCGTTCGGCTTAGAATCGGTCAGTAACATGCTGCAGAAATGCAGCAGGCAATGTCGAAATCTATTGTTGTGCAAGAGCCCGACGATCAACGAATTCCAAGCTATGGTGTCTGGTTCAGAGATCTCATCAAAACCAAGCTGCGCACACTCAAGCCTCCCGCACTTGCCATAACTTCCCACTAGAGAACTCTGAATGCGGACGTCGCCGGAGCAGCCGGACTTTATGACCTGGGAATGGATCATGCTAACTCTGGAATAGTCTGCAAGAAGAGTCGATGCTTGGAGAAGGCTTATAAAGGTGGCCTGGTTGGGCCTGACACCATGCCCTCCCATGCTGCAGTACAGTTCGAAAGAGGTAACGGCATGAAGGGCTGATGTAGAAAAGGCAGAAATGATGGCATTCCAAGTGACTACTGTTCTCTGGGGAGTTTGGTCGAACACCTTCTTGGCATCGTCCACATACCCACACTTGGCGTACATGGCGAGGAGGTTGTTGTAAACGTATGGCCTGGGATTGATGCCTGAGACGAGCAGCAGAGCGTGGAGCTGGCGGCCTCCATTGGCCGAACTTTCAGTCGCACACTTTTGAAGGAGTGAAACAAGAATACTTGAATTTGCTTTTGTTGCCAATAGCCCTGGGGGGTTCATGAGAAGCGAAAATCCAGGGTACACGGTAGTTTGATCCACAAAAATGTGAAGACCCAAGTCTGATATTTTACATATCAATCTGGGGATTTGGTTTGGGTGGTGTTCAATATCTAAATCCTGTTAAAGCAAAGGATGGAAAACATATAGTTTCACTAGTGCGGGCTGAGTTTGATCGATGCCCTCACTAGTTATACTGTTTCCACACCAACTTTCAGCACATATCCATTTCTTGACTTTGACAGCTACAATTCTTAGTTCAGAGGCAGGCAGAGCCAAAATTTTTTTCAGGGGCGGGCCAAACAGTTCAACCTTGAATCCGAGTAAAGCCAAACTGAACCCAAATCTAAAAAATACATTGCACAACTATTTTTTTTTAAATTTTTTCAATGTTTTTCTTTTCAAATAATTGGGGTGGGACCATGGCCTAGGTGGCCCAACCCCTCCCTCCTCCCCTGTTTAGAGTGATGCGCCTTTGACCTGCTTGCATCGAAAACGTGTAGCAAATTGGTTTCGTTGTGACATCTAAATGCATCAGAATTGGGTGGGGAAAGAAATGAGAAGACCCTCGAACCAATTGAAAATGTAGCATTATTCATTTTTCGTGTACTAAACCAAATCGGCACATGATTGTGCATTTTGACTTACTTCGGGACTACCTACCTTCAAGGTTTTGACTTGCTTTGAAACCCACATAAATCAAAGGTACATATTTCAACTTGGGTGTGCCATATATTTATGTTTGCTCCATGCAAATCGAGCCCCCATATGTTAGGGCCAGATAAATGGAGCTAAAAAGATCAAGCGAGATTGAGCTTGAAAATGAATATGGCACATGCTTCAGACTTCGTTAAAATTCTCCGGGCTTAGGTCTGAATAGTTCCCCTTATTACCTCATTGGAGTTGCTCAAGTGGACTTCAAGGGGCACTAAATATCTCTAGTAAGGCCTGGTGAGAATGAAGGGAATGCACTTAAAATCTCTGGGCTGGGTGTGGAAGGCACCTCAAGTAGCTGGAGGTGCAAGTGCCCACCCATGCCCATACCTATCTCTGCCATTTCTTGCAGTGTTCATCTGAGAAGTTCTAGACAACTAGTAAGCGTAGACAGAACATACGACCAAGGAGAGTTTCAATAGAAAGAAGTTGAAGCTTTAACAAGGCCCCTTTTGATCGAAGCAAGGGGCAAGAGGGGGTCATAGCTCCCATTACAAAAAAAATTACATGTTCCTACATAAAAATTTTGAAAAACGATGTTCCGGCCCTTGTCAAAATTTTGAAACTATAATTTGGCCCCTCTCAAAAATTTTTTTTTTTTTTTTGGGCTTTGCCCTTATATTGAAGGTATTAAACGAGGTGACAATGCTTGAATTCGTTACTTAATTCAATTGTGGGGGAAAGAAGACACTTTATTTGTGTGGGCCTTCAAGCTTGAGTCTATTACGACTCGACCAATTGGCTATTATCTCCTGAATGTTGTAGAGTATTCCAAAATAATGTACATTTTACTAATTAAAATAATCTCTTGGTGTAACTAATTTTTCAATTTGTTATCTCCGACTTTGGTTTCTCTCTGTGCTTTCTTTCTTCTCAACCTTTGTTTCTCATGTGTCCCTCTCTCTTATTACCGCCCAATTGTTTAATTTTTCAATAATCGAATGACGATTTTTTTTTTTTTTTTTTCCAGAACTTTGAAACTGGGTTAAGCTGGCCTGGACCTCTTTTTCCCTAAAACTGATATCTGGATTCCATTCATTATTGGGAGCAATCTCCAGCAGGTTTGCACGAGAATATCTGGATCTGGATTCAATGCTCGAGTGACTCGTTCGGGTCAGTGACTGGTAGGCAGCGGATCACCAGTTCATGATTCTGCGGAGACACTCTTCACAGGTTTTCATACCCGAAGGGGCATTCATCCATAACATAACCAGGATATTAATTTGAAAACAAAAAAGAAACCCACACCAGCCCATATGCGGCTCTGCCTCCGCTGGATTTTTCTTTTTAAACTAAAAACTCATTGCCCTTATCATTTATGTTTATCTTCCAATTCGTTCAAGATTTGATTGTGTCTCCTTATCCAAATGTACCTTCTTATTCTTCCACTTTTGTCTATTAGTGCGGTCCCTTTTGTTTTAGCTTTTTCACGGGGCATTTTCATCTTTTAGCTCCCAACATTTTGCTTCCATCTACAGCTGCCCTGGGGTTGGATGGGAGTTTTGGTTCTCTGCTGGGTGCTGGGTTGGGTCCCTTCTGTTCATCTCTGAGAGTAGTTAGAAAGAAACTATGGGCATACAAAGCTGGGTTTCGTAGTGTGCAAAGATGATCCATTTATACACCCCACGGAGCCCATTTTATGAAAGCTTAAATTGGTGGTTGAATTTGAGTAGATCTCCAGGGGTTGGATGAGAGTTTTGGTTCTTTGTACTGGGTCCCTTCTGTTGATCCCTGAGAGTAGTTAGAAAGAAACTATGGGCATACAAAGCTGGGTTTCGTAGTGTGCAAAGATGATCCATTTATACACCCCACGGAGCCCATTTTATGAAAGCTTAAATTGGTGGTTGAATTTGAGTAGATCTCCACGAGATCCACGTCAGTGTCCCATGGTCAATTGAAAATTTGTTAACTATATGTTTAGACAACTCCTTGTCGTGTTCATCTTTTCCTGTTGCATAAGTTCAAGTTAACTTGAATAAAATGATGCATAAGGATTTGGGCAAACTTAACAAAGATGCTTCTTTGATTTTTCTTGTATACAATGCTCCACAAGAGTTCGGGAGAGGCTGGTGAAAAGATGCCTGGTTTCCGCTCTTGGTGTTAAAGGGCAGAAAGGAGGCGAAAAGTTAAAGCAGAACAAAGCGACAGAGCAACTTAACTTTTAATGTTTCCAAATATGTTATACCTGATTTGGCATTCATAATCTCATTTTTCTAGTTAGTGTATTATAAACCCCCACAAAGCTAATTAACAAAGTACAGTTCACATGGAAAGGCGCTTAAGAAATTGAGATCTTTGAGTTGACAAATTCACCAGTTTTCTTCCTTTGTAGATATATTGGTATTCTATTAGCAACTTGTTGTTAGGCAAATTTGTACCAATTTAATTATGTCATGATACGCGTGGTAGGTATTGAATTATAAAACAAGTTGTTTAAAACATTCCAGAATTGGAGGAAATATGAAGCTTCATATATCGCGCAAAGCATAAGTAATGGATAGTGATTCAGAAAAGGAATCTTGGGGGCTTACAGAAAGACAGTCGAATATGAAAGATAAACATCCTGTACTTAAATATATATAGATTGACAGGTCTGCCACCTTGATGAAACCTTTTCGTGTGTCCAAAACCATCTTCTTTTCCTAGGGTCGAAGGATGCTTTGGGACCTAAGTGCGAAGCGGGGCACCTGTCAACTAGAGTACGTATTTAATACGGATATGATTTTGGAGGTTTTATACTAAAAGTTGTTTCCTCCAAGTAGACATTAAACTAAAGAAGATACCATAAGGGGGTGTCACATGACAATGAACAGCAATGACTAATTGCCAAGGGACAAGTAATCTTTTGACAAGTCTTACAAGCTTCCTCCGTTCGACTAATGCCATAGGAGGAGGTGCCTTTCCTCATGCAAACAAATGCCAAAAAAAAATTCAATCAAAATACACCTCTTTGTCGCTTTGACATGAATAATCAGACACTATCAACCTGCTCCGTGTCTGATGAACCTACCTGCTCCAATCTTTGAGTCAGACTCCAATCTTTGAGTCAGACTTATGAGACACTTACACGATGTGTTTTTGCTGCCAAAGTACCCTTTTGAGTACATCAATCTGTTGTCCGTAGAATTAAAACCCAGCAATCTTTTTCCGTTTCAGTAAATAAGGGAATCTTTATCCTGGAATGAAGATTTCATTCCATCACATGCAGGGGTGAAATCAGGTTTTTCTTTTTTTTTTATATGATATTAAGTATATGCTTAACAACTAGGTCCACTTAGGTTCATGAGCAGTGACTCGGATCTCATGAGACTACTCCATATAACTGGATCCAAATCCAACAAAAAATAACTACCACCATCGTGCTTTTAGAGTGTGCTTTTGTGGGGGCAGACGCCCCACAGAGACTCCACATATCTCCATGCCTAAAAAATGAAATGGGAAGCAACGTTCTTATCCCACCGATTCTTCCAAACATATTTCTTGAAACTTCATTTCAATTCCATGTTTCCAAGGGATCAAACAATACCTTTAATTTCAGAACGGGTGGCTCCAGTTTCCAGGTCAAATTTGTGCTCCTATTCCCTCTATCTATTCGGTCTGACTTGCCGAATTACTTGACCAAATTTACGAAACTCAGATGATGTGTCATATACAACTAGAAAACACCGGATGGACATGCTAGCGTTGATCACTGTTCTTGCAATTACTCGTCCCTACAGTGCAATTTATAGACTAGGAAAGGGGAGACCCGCTCCATGTGATAGCTGCTTTTCTTTCGGTCCTGGCCGCACATACATCTAATCGGTTGCAGACTTGTCGGCAGAGAAATTATGTGGATAATCAGTAGACTTTATTTCCGACTTGAATCTGCATTTTCCATTACATATAGGAAATTTGAATGAAAAGCCAAAATGAGTTAAAATTCAACCTGAAGTTTTTAAAGCAGTGCATAAGAGCTCATCGGCAGAGTTTCTATCCCAGAAAGAGAGAGAGATGGACGAGAAGAAACAGCACTTCGTCTTGGTCCATGGATCCTGCCATGGTGCTTGGTGTTGGTTCAAGCTGGCTCCCTTGTTGAGAAAGGCCGGCCATGAGGTCAGCGTCTTCGATCTGAAAGCGTCCGGCGCGATGCCCGACCAGGTGGTGAGCGTTGCCGACTACAGTCAGCCTCTGTTGGACCTACTCGACTCCATTGCCGCCGATGAAAGGGTGGTGCTGGTCGGCCACAGCTTCGGTGGCTTCAACATAGCCCTTGCGGCAGACAAGTTCCCAGCCAAAGTCTCTGTTGCCGTCTTTCTTGCCGCCTTCATGCCCCATCCCTCCATTCCACCTTCTCATATTCTACACAACGTATGACTGCTTCCTTCCTTCTTCTCCATCTCTTCTCCTCTGTTCTCCGTTCCATGCCAAACAGGATCTACAAATAACTCGCTAAGAAATTTATGTGTTTCTTTAATTTGTATCGATGGGGATCATGCCAAACAGTACTTCTTTGTTGAGAAGGGCGGCGTAGACTAGGAGCAGATCTCTACCGACGATCCCAGGAAGCCCACTATCCCCATCACAATTCAGTTTGACGTTGGACTCATGCGCTCCCACTTCTACAACAACTGCTCCTCTGAGGTACGTACAACGACCACTTCTGCGGCGACATAGTACAGAGCAATCTTTTTCTTTTTCCCCTCCTTACCGGCCCATAGGGATAAATCTATCTATACATCTGATTTTGAATTCATTTAGTCCGATCTAGCAAAGAAAACTGAATCTTAGGGTTAATTGATTCAGATTGGTATATAGTTCATAATCAAATCTTGAGTTCATATATGAACAGATCCGTAATATATTCTAAACTTTTATCATAAGATGAGCTCCAACATTCTAAATTGTTTCACATGAAGCTTATTTATTGACCAAATGACTCGTTTGCTTCATCGATATGATCCAACTATATTCCTAATTGCAAATTGGCCCACGTTCCAAGTCAAGGGACCTTTGTAGAAATAATATATAGATATATTTTTTGGTACGGCAAAGTCAACTATATTTATTTACTAATCAAATGGCTAGCATTATTGGCGCACATGGTCGCTATGTCCGTGTGCGATGCCTGTGGTTTTTCCTTTTTCCCTAATTTAAACAAGGATTAGGTAAGCCATCTGTTCTTTCCATAAATTGACATCAGTAAGAACTGTGGAGGTACTATGAGGTCAGGCGCTACCTGGGCGGCTATCCGCTTTCCCAATAGAAGGAAAAAAATGTGTCATTAATATTATAAAAACCATGAACTCAACGAGTAAGAAGTAGGAGGAGACAAATAACGAAAAGCTGAGAAATAAAGAACTCGTTTCAAAGAATTTGCTTCCAAACATACTTTTCATTCTTTGTCTGACATGGTGAACATTGAAAATAATTGAATTGTTTAATTTAATTAAGGTCAGGTTTAAGCTTATTAAGGTAAGGTCAGGTTTAAGCTTATTAAGGTAGGGTCAGGTTTAAACGGGCATATGCAAAAAAAAATTAACATTGGATGCTTAATTTGTATATACTGGCATTGATTTCAAAGGATTGGCTTTCAATTTGCAGGACTATACTTTAGCAACAACCCTTGTGAGAGCAGCGCCCTTCTACAGAGATGATTTATCGAAACACGATTTTGCTTCGGAGGCGAACTATGGGCGTACAAAGCGAGTTTATGTGGTGTGCAAAGATGATCAAGCGATCAAAGAGAGCTTCCAGCGTTGGATGATAGAGATGAGCCCTGTGGATGAGGTGGTGGAGATTGAGAGTGCCGATCACATGGCCATGCTCTCGAAGCCCCATGAACTCTGCTCTCACCTCCTCAAGATCGCTGAATCTTACGATTAATGTTCTTAAAGCCAACTTAGTTAGTTCTACTGAATATTTGCATGTAAATCCTTGAACTGCCCTGCGGCAACTACTTTGTGATTTTCCTTTGCTGGTTTATAAGACCAACTTGAATAACATGTTGATGCAGAAAGGTTTGGGAAAAACTGATGAAATAAAGATGAATTTTGAAAGGTTTGGTATTGTTCTGCATTACCCAAGTTCAAATGCAAACGAAGAAAAGTTAACACCTTATCTGGACCTGATTTGCGAGTTCACTATCTGAATCTGATCCAAATCTGGCTGTTTATTGTTAGGAACTGACTTTTAAAATATATGAATATTGGGTATGGGATATTTGTTTGAAATCGAATATGAATCTGATAGGATTTTTATTTAAAACAGAATCCAAATATAATGGATGTCATTTCTTAAATATGAACCCCATCTGATTTCTTAATCGGACTATCTCTCTCGTGTTCGGTGGGATATAGCAAGACTATGTGAACAGAAACTGAAGGGAGAAATGCATCTTGGTAGTTGGGCTCAGACAAAGGAAGAGCCATCCCTGGAGTTTCCTCACATACTTTGGGGCAACATTAGGTAGTTATATAAATTCATTTCATTTCACCTTCCTATTTATTGCCCTGTCCCATTTTCTCTTAAACTTTTAACTCCAATTTTCCTATTGTCTTAAGTTAATGTCTTCATTAATTCGTTGCACAAATACATTCTTTTTCATTCCTTATCCTGGATTATATATATACTTCATTCTCTACACAATGGATTTTTTCTCTTTCTTCGTTGTGGACGGCTCAATACTCGATATAGTAACTAGAAAAGCTAAATTTTGATTTCAATTCATGATCTTAGACTCTGTTACCATCTACCTGGTTTAATTTGAACCTAGTTTATCCTTAAGGGGGCGTTTGGTTTTCAAGAATTACTGGAATTTATCCTCGCTTTTTGAAAAAAATAGAATCTCTACTGATTCCAAAATTATGGATCAATTTTGGAATTAAACTCGACAAAAGCTGCCCAAGATCTTGATGCGCACAATGTTCTTTTATTTTTTCTCTCTCTCCCATATTTTTTTTTAATTTTTTGGTTTTGAGGGGAAGGCCTAGCTGGACGAAGAAATGCCATAGCATTCAATTCTTTTTGCCATATATTTTAAGTATTTTTTAAAGTTTCCTTCATATGAAAAGTTGAAGAAACCCAACTCGAGATGAAGCTGTTATTACACTTTAAGAAGACATTACCATATCATGGCATCCCTAGGCCAACTTTTTCAGCCAAAAAAAATTGTTTACTTTCAACCAAAAATCAATGTCACCTTTCTTGCATTGACATTTTCAGAGAGGGTTGGAGAGCAAGATGTTGGAATCAGTTGCAAAGAATAACATCTAAGCCATACTTGCTTTTCCCACTAGCTTCTTCTTGCCCACAAAATGGATTATGGATGTCCAAGGCTGGCGACAGGGGCGGAGAGAGAGGGGGTGCCCCTAGGCCATGGCCCCACCCTGGCCAATGAAAAAAAAAAAAAATTACATTGAAAACAATAAAATTTTTTAATTGCACCTGTATTTTTTTCGATTTGAATTCAATTTGGCCCTACCCGGATCGAGAGGTTGGACTGTCGGTCCGCCATTGAAGAAAATCCTGGCTCCGCCTCTGGTTGGCGATGCAAAGATAACAAGGATGTTGACACAAATGCTGATATAATTCCAAACTTATTTGCGAATCCATTGGGGTCTAGTCGGACCAGCGAAGCTCAAGGATGAACATAAATGCCTTGTAAGGTGAGCAGATAACGATAGGAGAGAACTATTAAACCGAGGAGTTGCACTCTCACACTGACCAACCTATTTTATTTTTTACAGAGAAGTCCATAAAGAGGCTAGCTAGGCTCGATCTGCATTCAAGTTGTGAAGACAAGCTCAAACATAGGCAAATAGAAAGAAACTAAGGCATGCGTACCTTGGAAAGTAGATGGAAAGTTGAAAGTTGCAAATTAAGGCTGAGGAATCACGAAAGACACAGAGTTGAATATTGTAGTAGCTTGTTGATGTAACTACATTCGTCAGTGAGCTCTTGAAAGTGATGTCATTTTGTTGTTTCCAAATGTTTCCAAATTCATTCAAGTGGGAGGAGACTCATCTCAATTGTTTGCTAGTACGCCATGGATTCATCTAGCTAAATGACACTGCTCTTGCAAAAGTTGGTGGATGTATCAAATGTAAACTATTTTGATTACGTAGTTTGGCTTATGGAGCAGATATTGCAACTTATAAGAACAAGTTATGTTAGCACAGAGAGAGAGAGAGAGAGATTAGCTCACAAGTAGATCATTTTATTAGTGCAGTCTTGGTACCTCCCTCGTTTAATCTTGATTTATTTTGTGGCTTTTTTCTTGCTATGTAGGGATTATTCGTGTCGAATTATGCTTTTACAGTGTCTTGCTGCAAGTTAGAATGCTGCAATAGTATATTTGAATCCAACGGTCTCTCAATTCCA
>JAANDH010001039.1:99950-124877 GCA_011799765.1 Nymphaea thermarum
CTCTGTTCTCCGTTCCATGCCAAACAGGATCTACAAATAACTCGCTAAGAAATTTATGTGTTTCTTTAATTTGTATCAATGGAGATCATGCCAAACAGTACTTCTTTGTTGAGAAGGGCGGCGTTGACTCGGAGCAGATCTCTACCGACGGTCCCAGCAAGCCCACTATCCCCATCACAATTCAGTTTGACGCTGGACTCATGCGCTCCCACTTCTACAACAACTGCTCCCCTGAGGTGCGTACAACGACCACTTCTCCGGCGACGTAGTACAGAGCAATCATTTTTTTTTCTCCTCCTTACTGGCTCATAGGGATAAGTCCATCTATAGATCTGATTTTGAATTCATGTAGTTCGATCTAGCAAAGAAATCTGAATCGTAGGGGTAATTGATTCAGATTGGTATATAGTTAGTTCGTAATCAAATCTTGAGTTCATATATGAACAAATCCGTAATATATTCTAAACTTTTATCATAAGGTGAGCTCCAATATTCTAAATTGTTTCACATGAAGCTTATTTATTGATCAGATGACTCGTTTGCTTCATCGATATGATCCAACTGTATGGCGAATTGCAAATTGGCCTGCTGACGGAGCGTTCCAAGTCAAGCGGCCTTGGTAGCAATAATATATAGATATATTTTTTGATACGGCAAAGTCAATTATATTTATTTACTAATCAAATGGCTAGCATTATTGGCGCACATGGTCGCTCTGTCGGTGTGCGATGCCTGTGGTTTTTTTTTCTCCCTAATTTAAACAAGGATTAGGTAAGCTATCTGTTATTTCCATAAATTGGCATCAGTAAGAACCGTGGAGGTACTATGAGGTCAGGCCCTCCCAGGGCGGCCATTCTCTTTCCAAATAGAAGGAAAAAAATGTTTGTCATTAAGATCATAAAAACCATGAACTCAACGAGTAAGAAGTAGGAGGAGACAAAAAAGGAAAAGCTGAGAAATCAAGAACTCGTTTCAAACAATTTGCTTCCATCCATTGGTAAGGGTCAGTACTTTTCATTCTTTGTCTGACATGGTGGACATTCAAAATAATTGAATTGTTTAATTTAATTAAGGTCAGGTTTAAGCTTATTAAGGTAAGGCCAGATAAGCTTATTATGTGAATCCATGGTGTCGTTGACCTTCCCAAACATAAACCAAAAATAAAGTGAAATTGAGAAGCAACCGATCTTCTTCCGGCAGGCGCCCATAAGTTCTCCGGGGATCGAGATTCGACAAACTCATCCGCATTCTCTATTTCGGCAAACCCACCCTTGTTTGCCTTCATAGGTTTCAAAGAACTCTGTTCAGTGATTCCTAGAACCGTAAAAATCTGTTACCAAACAACCCACATAAGATAGATGATTCAATGGTTGATTTCCCCAATATAAAAAACAATGTGGAGTGAACAAGAAGATAAATATGAGAGATTGTCATCTTCTAACACAATTTCTCCTGTTATTTCAGAAGGTGACTCATGGTTTTTCAGTTAATTGTTTATATATGAACAGAAAAAGGAAACGCATCTTAACCTAATCTTCCTTAGTCGAGATGTGTTTTTTTAAATATGCCTAAAATATTTAAAGAAAATGTAGTTTCTTATTTCACCACAAAATAAGTCACGAAATTATCCACGTTGAGAAAGTCGATACATTTAGTTCTGAATTCTTCTACTTTTACAATTTTCAAGGTCCGAGCAAACCCAAATTTTAGCAGATATATATACACCGTTTTGGCATTTGAATGCCTATTCATTTAAATAAAATTTGATAAAAAAGTGTCATATGCGCATGTTCGTTTGATTATAACATAAGTTCATCAAGTTTGACACATTTTGTAGGCCAAATAGACTTTGCTAAAGAATGACACACATTACGGCAGGACTAGGATAGATTCTTTTATATAATCCTAGTTTCTCTATGTTAGTGGCTTACATATTTTGTAAGGAATTTTCTCAGTTGCTAGGTGGAGATAAACGCATGACACAAGATAAATTTGTCCCTCTCAAGTAGTCGGCAGGTTTGTGTGGACGTCTAAAAGTTTTGCGAGTGCTGGCCTGTTGATGACATGGTTAGGGTACAATCAAGATTCACAACCCGAATGCTGTCTGTTAGAAAGCATAAAATAAGGAACAGAGGATGCAAATCAGAAGAGGAACTTGCATGTAAACTTCTTCATTGAGCTCTCCATGAAGGAATGCATTTTTGACATCAAGTTGTGCTAGTTGCCACCGCTTGATTGATGCTACTGATAGAAGAATCCTTACTGTAGTCATCTTAGCAACAGGAGCAAAGGTCTCATTGTAGTCTACTCCTTCTGTTTGAGTAAAACCCTTAACAACGAGACGAGCTTTGTATCGTTCTATAGAACCATCACTATGAAATTTTATCTTGTATACCCACTTGCAATGGCACAAGCTCCCAAGTTTTGTTCTTCTTTAATGCATACAACTCTTCTTGCATAGCGACCTGCCAATTTTGATTCGTGCTTGCCTCCTCGTAGTTTTTTGGCTCATGATGGGAGTAGGTATTGAGAATATAGGACTGGTATGGTTTGGATAAGGTATCAAAAGTAGTGTAGTTGTCTATGGAATGAACATGTTGGGTTGATAGGTAGGTATAGAACTCTTTTAGTTTGGGCGGTGGTCTAGAGGGACGAGTTGATCTTCTAAGTATTGGTTCAAGAGTTTGGTTTTGTATGAGCACCGGTGGCTGGGAGTTGCTATCTTGGTTTGGATTTTCTAAGATGGTAGGTTCACTAGATTGCTGGTTGCTATCTTGGTTTGGATTTTCTAAGATGGTAGGTTCACTAGATTGCTGGTTTTGGTTCTGAGGAGGTTGAAAAATATCAACAAGGGGAAGATGAAAGGAAGCAGCATGATCAGTGGATGCAATAGAGATAGTGGGAGCAGAAGGAGCGGTAGGAGTGGTACCTTGGTCTTGCGTGTGAATCTCCCCCTAACTCGGTGCCTCATAGAAAGGTTCATTTTCAAAAAATTTCACATCCCGAGTCACAAAAAACTTTCTTGATCTTGGTTCAAAACATCTATAACCTTTCTTCTTGCTAGAATATCCAAGAAAAACACATTTCAAGGCTCGTTTCTCAAGTTTGTTTCCGAATTTTTCTTGTACATGCACAAAGCATTTGCACCCAAAAATTCGTAAATGCTTAACAGAAATCGATCTTTGAAGTAAAACTTCAAGAGGAACTTGATTTTCAATGCTAGAACGTGGAACTCTATTGGCAAGATAACAAGCAATACCAATTGCTTCTGCCCAAAACATTTGAGGTACATTCATGTGAATCATGAGAGCGCGAGCGATAGTAAGGAGCTGTCTATTTTTCCTTTCTGACACCCCGTTTTGTTGGGGAGTACCAGAACATGTAAGTTGTGGTTGAATCTCTTTTTTGTTCATGAATTCCTCAAACTGTTGATTCACATATTCCCCCCGTTATCAGATCGAAACTTTTTAATTTTTGCACCATACTGAGTGTAAACAAGATTGTAATAGTCTTGAAATGTCTTAAAAACTTCACTTTTATTTCTAAGAAAAAATATCCATGACATGCGAGATTTATCTTCAATGAAAGACACATAGTACCTGTATCCCGTATAGGATTCCATAGGAGCTGGCCCCCACACGTCAGAGTGTACTAAATCAAAAAATTTTTTGGATCGTTCAGTAGATTATGAAACGGCAGTCTAGTAGACTTTGAATATTTGCAAGCATCACAAGAGTGTTCGTCAGTGGTGATATTAGGAACACACATCTTCAAGCTTTTGACTGAAATATGCCCAAGTCGTGCATGCCACATTTG
Source organism: Nymphaea thermarum (assembly GCA_011799765.1). Classification (NCBI taxonomy): domain Eukaryota; kingdom Viridiplantae; phylum Streptophyta; class Magnoliopsida; order Nymphaeales; family Nymphaeaceae; genus Nymphaea; species Nymphaea thermarum. The sequence continues at coordinate 103,767 of JAANDH010001039.1, forward strand.
GTATTCTTGCCTCTTCTTTTCCATATTAGTATGTATGAGAAAGCTAGCTCCGGGAGTTTCCATCACATACAACCCGTTTTGTTCTCGTCCTCTACCAATCTCCTTCTTCGTTTCCAGATCCTGAAATATCACAATCTTGGGAGAAAAAATGGCCAGACAATTATAAGTCTTTGTCAACTTACTAACTGACATCAAACTAGTGGAGAGATTGGGAACATAAAGGATAGAAGATGATTTGTTTTCAAAGAATGAAAATTTTCTAGTTCCATCAACAGCAATCTGTGATCCATCGACTGTAAATACACGCTTTCTGTTCATGCAATCAATCACAATTAACCTTGATGAATCATTCGTCATGTGATCAGTTGCACCCGTATCAACAACCCATATAGAATTACTAGAATGAGTGCAGAGAGCAAGGTTGTTACCTTCATTGGTGTTGCCAACTGGATGCGTAGATACCAGATTTGTTTTAGATAATTATTGAAAAATTTCTCTAAATCACCTTTTGTAACAAAATCAGCAAGATCAGCTTGAGATGGGGTAGTCGGTTTGTCTCTTACGGGTCTGCCGACGAGCTCCCAACATCTTTCACGAAGATGTCCAGTTTTTTTGCAATGAGTACATTTGAGCTTACTACGATTCCGTTGGAGATTGTTCCCACCACTTTGATTTTTTGAACTGAGTTTCCATGAATTTTGTTCAGACCGAGCTATGCATGCCATCTTTTCCGCATCCGCTTCATATAACTCTGATTTGGATATCGGGTTCATAACCTTTTTTCTAGTGTCTTCTCTTTGAATTGCTTGATAGACTTGATTGAAGCTTGGCAAGGTATTAGTCATGAGAATCTGGCTGCGAAGATTCTCATATTAAGGTCTAAGGGCAGCAAGAACTTTGAATATTTTGTCTTCCTCGAATCTTTTTTGATAGACGTCGGCATCGGCAGTGGCTGGTCGGTATTGTGCAAGCTCATCATACAAGCTACGAAGCTTGTTTAAATAGAGACTGGTCTGCTTGCCGTCTTTGGTGAGATTGGCAATATCAAGTTGAAGTTGGTACACACGGGCAAGATTATTTTGCTCGCTGTATATCTCCTTCAAAGTATCCCATATTTCCTTCGCTGTTTCTTTATACAAAAATAAACTGGATATGTGAGGTTCCATGGAATTCATAAGCCAAGCCATTACCATATCGTTTTCAGATTTTCAATCCTCATACTCATAGTTAGGATTGTTTACAGCTGGAGGTGTGATTTGTCCACTGATGTATCCCACTTTGGATCGTCCACTCAAGAAAAGAGTGGCGGCTTTGGCCCAGCTAAGATAGTTGGTGTCGTTGAGGAGAATGGAGGTGATCTTCAGCGTCCCATGATGATCGTTCCCTCCTTTCAGATTGCTGGGAGTATCGGCCATGGTAGTGTCTGCCATGGTAAAGGAACATATGGCTTTTAAAACAAAAAACTCACCGCCTTCAAACAAAGGGACGCTCCACAAAGCAGATCAATATGAGCTTTTCTCAAAAAACGCTACCCAAAGAAAATCACGCCTGGCAAGCCTTGGACAGCAGCGGCGGTTCTAGATTACGGAACCAATCTGCTGGTGGAAGGATTTAAAAAAAAAAATCCTGTACCAGGGAACAGAAGGCAGCCCCCTTTGTTGCTGCGATGCCGGTGGACGGAAGGGGGTGGCAGCAGGAGAGCGGCAGAGACTGCTGGAGTTGGGGCAGAGTCTCTTCTTTGGTGTACCAGTGGCCTGAGGGAGCCGGCGAGAAAGCAAAGAAAGGGGCGAAGGGGATGACCTGGAACCCAGAATTGCTCACGCCCTGCGATAGTTCGGTGATGAACCAGAACTAGGTTGGCAACACTTCAAAAAACCGACTGCTCCTTTCTGGGTCTCCAAAAATTCCAAGGTTGTGTGATTCAATCGTGAAACAAGCGGTTCTTGCCTGCCCATAGCATTCACACAAATAGAAAGGGAAAAAACAGAAAAAACAGGGAATTTTACAACCTGTTTTTCTTTGCCCCATGCGTCGCCTGTACCGCCGTAGGAGGAAGAAGGCTATTGCAGCGGCAACCTCTATCTCTGATGACCTATTGCAGATCCTCACAAATCATTCCAGGAGCTTAGGTAAGCCCTGCTCTGATACCATTGTTAGAAAGCATAAAATAAGGAACAGAGGATGCGAATCAGAAGAGAGCAGAGTAAGGCAGCAGCAAGTTACGTGGTTCGGCTTGTAGCCTACATCCACGAGAGAAGAGGGGCGTTCTTCTTCATATTATATCTTACGTTTTTACAGTAGGAATCCACGATTTATATAGAGTTACAACCATTCATATTATATCTTACGTTTTTACAGTAGGAATCCACGATTTATATAGAGTTACAACCATCTTTAGACGGAAACACTTTTATGAGGGAGTTACGAAAATCTTGGGATTAATTTCAACAATCATGGGAAAGATGGCGTTGAAATGAGGAAATGCCCAAATCTGTGCTGACTGAGGAAACGCCCAGATCAGTAGATATCTGCTTCCCAAATATGGTGGAACGCCTCCTTATCTCTTTGTAACGGACACTGTCCACCTGATAGTCAAAAAACAGGACACGGATTAAGGTTGTGGCAGTGAGGGCTTGTGTGGGCAGTTGCCCACAGAGACCCACATACTTTATTTTATTTACATATTAGTTCCTCTTAATTTGTTAGATGTTTGCTACTTAGGTGTCCTTCAGTTCTAAGATTTCTTATACTAGTGCTCGTTGACGGCAAATTTCTAGCTCTGCTCGGAGGGCGAGTTGGACGTTATGGCATTCCACCTGCAACAATGGAATGTCCCAACTGTCTGACGCCATGCTGCAAGCATTTTGTTGTAGTAGGTGAACCTTCTCCCGTTCGTACGTAAAATGCCATAACAAATAACCTGTTTCAACTGTTAGTGTCTCTTACTAATTGATAGATTGTTGGTAGATTGTATGTGAAAATACATTTTTTTCTTGTATGTGCATGCAAGAAAGCACTAATATTGGTGACAAATCCAGAGAGTAAAAAAAGTAAGGAATATATACTTGCCTAAACCCAAATTACCAATGTGAGCAAAAAAAAAAAAAAAGAAGAGCATATATACTTGCTTGTTATTAACATTGGATGGCATTGAGTTCAAAAGCTTGGCTTTCAATTTGCAGGACTATACTTTAGCAACAACCCTAGTGAGAGCAGGGCCGTTCTACAGAGATGATTTATCGGGACACGATTTTGTTTCGGAGGCGAACTATGGGCGTACAAAGCGGGTTTATGTGGTGTGCAAAGATGATGAAAAGATCAAGGAGAGCTTCCAGCGTTGGATGATAGAGATGAGCCCTGTGGATGAGGTGGTGGAGATTGAGGGTGCCGATCACATGGCCATGCTCTCGAAGCCCCATGAACTCTGCTCTCACCTCCTCAAGATCGCTGAATCTTACGATTAATGTTCTTAAAGCCAACTTAGTTAGTTCTACTGAATATTTGCATGTAAATCCTTGAACTGCCCTGCGGCAACTACTTTGTGATTTTCCTTTGCTGGTTTATAAGACCAACTTGAATAACATGTTGATGCAGAAAAGTTATGGAAAAACTGGTGAAATAAAGATGATGCTTAATTTGTGTGCAGTTTTGCTTTTCCCGATTTAGTATTGTTCTGCATTACCCAAGTTCAAATGCAAATGAAGAAAAGTTAACACCATATCTGGACCTGATTTGTGAGTTCACAATCTGAATCTGATCCAAATCTGGCTGTTTATTGTCAAGAACTGACTTTTAAAATATATGAATATTGGGTATGGGATATTTGAATGAAATAGAATATGAATCTTATCGGATATTTATTTAAAACCGAATCCAAATATAATGGATGTCATTTCTTAAATATGAACCCCATCTGATTTCTTAATCAGACTATATCTCACGTTTTGAAGCAATCCGGTGGGATATCTAATCATCCATGGACATCTCTAGTAGATCTGTCACTAGTCCTGCCATATAGCAAGACTATGTGAACAGAAACTGAAGGAAGAAATGCATCTTGGTAGTTGGGCTCAGACAAAGGAAGAGCCATCCCTGGAGTTTTCTCACATACTTTTGGGCAGAATTAGGTAGTTACATAAAATGATTTCATTTCACCTTCCTATTTATTGCCCTGTCCCGTTTTCTCTTAAACTTTTAACTCCAATTTTCCTATTGTCTTAAGTTAATTTCTTCATTAATTCGTTGCACAAATACATTCTTTTTTATTCCTTATCCTGGATTGTATATATACTTCATTCTCTACACAATGGAGTTTTTCTCTTTCTTCAACAAAGGTACCCTATTTTTTTTTCCAAATTTCCTTTCTACACACTTTTACACCTCCACTACTCTATCACACTTCATAAAAATAGGAATATTACTTGCAACTCCTTTCTTACATATCATTACTAAAACACCACTTGTTATCATTTTATCAGCTCATTTTTTATGCTTTCTTGTTAGTTTCTTCATTTAATTTTCTTTTTTCCAAAAACCCTTATTTTCAGTAGTAAACCATGTCAACTGAAATACTTTTGGCCTCAGTTTATAAGCTTATATAACTGCGCTGCCAAAAATTTCTGGCTCTGCCATTGCTTGACTCATGCATGCAACCAAAGCAACGTGTAATGTTTACGAGAAACAATGGCTGATGACTCTTGTTTTAATAATGAACACTTCCTTAATCGTGCTTTAACTTTTGGCTTTCTCCATTTGTTTAAAAGAAAACATGATTTAGATCATGATTTTTTAATACCGAGTTCTTTCCTTTTTTAAATAAATATAAAGAAAATCAGACATTCACAATGTTCATGGTGTATTTTTTTTTTTTTTATGATGTGTGTCATTGGACTTTTCATATTCTTTCTCAAAAGTTACACAATTCAAGGAAAATAGCATAGTTGGTTGGTTTAAGAGCTTATTAAAAAAAAATCATGTCTCGAGCAAAAATTCTCAGACCACATTCATGCACTTAATTTAATATGACCTGATATTGCTGATATCGCAAGAGATTTGAAAGATCAAGTTCATCAAACCAAGAACATCAAGTTAGACGCAAGATTCACCACTAAAATCCTCAAATCCATGGATTTCAAACTGAATATAAGATCAGATTTGAGGCAACAGAACGCTACCTAGCTTCATGTTCAAGTTTCTTTTATGGGAAACCACACTTGGGTTGAGAAATTTCATTGCTTGTATGTGGTGTAAAACCTAAGGGGACGTGTGGGTGACATCCTCGTCTAAACTTGGTTTTATGATAAGCAAGTCTTTTAATGATTTTTGTAATGCTTAGTTTATTTGTTTATGTGACACTGACAAATTCAAAACCTAGTTTTTCATAAATAACTTGTAGGGGTCAAGTTTTTCCCCCTTTTGTAAACAAGGTCTTGGAAAATTGGGGTTCGCAGCAAAGTCAGCTTTTGGCATACAAGTGGTTAGATACACATCATATAAACGGTTTTTCTATGGAAGAAGTACCTACAAGTGGAACCCGTTATGAAGTACTCAATGAAGGAGATGATTAACCTTTACTACACAAATTGCATTTATGAGCTTCTAGGAAAGAATACAGCGAAAGATTTCCCAAGCCTTATATCCGGCGTAGATGTCAAATTTTTTTTTGAGTCAAGTCATGGAAGGAAAAAGACCCAGAGAAGCAGTTTTGGGGAGACAATTAGAAATAAAGCAGCTCGTCGAAAATGGCGGCCACTTAGATGGGTCAGCCATCAATATCTGAGAGCATTATGGTCTCTCTCTTTATGTTGCAAAAGTCACTTATTGAACATCGGCTAAAAAAACTTGGGTATCAAATGGCATGGAGATGTAGCCTACGTGAACAAAAAGCAGAGAAGGCGAGTCATATGTTCTTGAAATTGAAGCTTCTAAACATATCTGGATATTCGATATATATCAAGTGACACAATGGTAATGAAAAGGTATCTGATCTAAGAGATGGATGACAAGGAAACTGGATAATGTATCTTCACTACTGTTGGAGATTTTGTTTTAATCTAGTTGGTGGTATGTATAGAAGTTCAGGGACGAATACAGCCATCTAGGCACGTAGGCCAAAGAAGATCTCAGTTCCACAATCTAGGTTATGTAAAAGCACATGCTAAGAATTTCGTAGTGTGGAACAGATGAGGGAAGGGTGTTATTATGGTGGATGCAAACATTTCCATCCTTCAATACTCCAAAAGCTGCATTTAGCAATTCATTTACATAAAGATACATAAATATACAAGCCCAAGGCAAAAAAATGAAGCAAATTTAACTGAAACACATACAATGAAGCTTTTTACCCTATACAAAGTAATATGTTCCCTGTTTTGTTTGGCCACAACCTCTCTGTGCTAGTATACAAATGTGAAGCATGACGTATGACGTACAAAATTGGAATGACAATCATCAAGTGACTACTCCAACATTCCTCGCACAGCCACATGACTCCATCAGCAAATCAGTGCACCCAATCTTCTCTGCTTCAACATTTTTGCAATGTCTTGGAAATGGGATCTTAAGAAGAGCCAATCAACTGATAGGACACGGCAGATGCTCTGTCACACGCCGCAAAGATATCAAAGTTCACCTTTATCATTTGTACTAACTAAATGGAACGAGAAGGATCTAGTTCTCTTATCAACATAGTTCTATCCAACTCCTTAGGCAAGTCATGTTAGTGAAAGGACTTCTTGCGTATATCTAGGATGATGTCATTCAATTCAGGAAACACTGAAACCAAATAACAGCTCCAAAGTACTGTATGCTAGCTGCTTCAGACACATTGCAGAACTGGTAATGTAACAAACACATGGTTAAGAGAAAAATATTAAGGATAGTTGACGGATACCAAAAAACAGAATAAGAGTTCTAGCTATAGTAAAGCTGATATTGGAAGCAAGCCAATGTAAGTAAACGCACACAAACTGCGTGCATAAATGTGTGTGTGTGTGTGTGTGAGAGAGAGAGAGAGAGAGAGAGAGAGACAATGAACTAAACTTAATGTATTATTGTGCCCAATTTATTGTATGATGATACATAACATCATAAGTAGGATTTGGTTAATGGGCACCAATGTTGTTGATAGAGTAGGAAACAACGTCCAGTGGTTTGCTTAGGCAGTCTGGATGGGCTCGGCAATGAGAGAGTAGACTCGGTCCATGGACTCATGCTCCAAGACACCGACCTCATCTTCATAGTCGTACATGTACTGGGAGACCCTCGCATTGTTGAGAACCACGTTCATGAAGGAACGAGAGCGGGCAGTCTGTTGCTGCTGTTGTTGAGCCCGAGAGCAGCTTCTTATTCAGCCTCCTCCATGCATCCCTTAGCAAGTTTTTTATGTGCTATCGTGCTTGCTCATCTACTACCCTTGCCTCATTCTGTTAACGATAAGGTTGAAAGACAACCGTGTTTTAATGATAAAAGATAAAGAAAATCTTTTCACAAAAATCAGGATTAGTTTTTCATGTTTATCGTTGTCATCATTATAGTATTAACGATAAGGTTGAAAGGCAACCGTTCTAGAGAAATTAAAGGAAAGAATCTCAGCAAGATCAATCAAAATTAATGATAAAGGAAAAAGAAAATCTTTTCACAAAAATCAGATTTAGTTTTCCTTGTTTATCGTTGTCAAGATTATAGGAACCTCAACTATTTAAGTTCGCTATATGCATTGTGTAACCAAGGCTCATGGTAGCCTTCCATAGAGAAAAATCATGCACGTTTAATGAAAAAAATCTTTTCATTGCTGGTTTTTTTTGTTTTGCATCTTCTTTATTTTTTAACTTGGTATCAAAGCAAGATGCTTGATGACGAAAAATGAAGCTCATAAGTGGTCTGCAGATGACCAAATATATCGGTGTCTTCTTTATCAAAGCAAAGACCTGATCCTGTGAAGAAAATATTGAGGAATCAAACTTGGGTTTTTTGAATAGCTACCAAAGCACGATCTAGCTTCACACAATACTTCATGAAGTAAATTTGGGCTTGTCAAATCATTGCCAAAGAGATGGCATGATACCTTTTACAAAGTTCTACAACAACTTGAACTTTTAGATATATCGTCTAGTTTAAAGGAAGATGTTAACGATAAGGTTGAAAGGCAACCATTCTAGAGAGATTCAAGGAAAGAATCTTAGTAAGATCAATCAAAATTAATGATAAAGAAAAAAGAAAATCTTTCCACAAAAATCAGATTTAGTTTCTCATGTTTATCGTTACCAAAATTATAGAAATTTTAACTATTTAAGATCGTTCTTTGTATTTTGTAACCAAGGTTCATGGTGGCCTTCCATGGTGAAAAATCATGCATGTTTAAATGTACAAAGTATTTAAACCCAGATCCAATTTTTTAATTCACAACTATGTATGGATCCAAATCCAATCAGATATCAGTTTGTTCTATTGAAAATGGATCTAGACGTAGATCTGGGTCCAACATCTGGATTTGAATGAAAAGATCCCGGTTTTTGTCTTGCCGGATCGAAGACGTGTTCAAAGTTGAAACTGATCTAAAGAGTGGATGCTCTCTGCATTTCCATGAACAATGAAGAGCGTAATACAGTCAGGTGTCTTTTAGAAAGAATTATAGGTGGACGCTCGCTGTCTGCATGAACAATAAAGAGACCNGGTCTCTTTATTGTTCATGCAGACAGCGAGCGTCCACCTATAATTCTTTCTAAAAGACACCTGACTGTATTACGCTCTTCATTGTTCATGGAAATGCAGAGAGCATCCACTCTTTAGATCAGTTTCAACTTTGAACACGTCTTCGATCCGGCAAGACAAAAACCGGGATCTTTTCATTCAAATCCAGATGTTGGACCCATGTCTACGTCTAGATCCATTTTCAATAGAACAGAGAGAGAGAGAGAGAGAGAGAGAGTATAGGAATTTAAAATTTATTGAACTTCCTTTATTTTCAAAATTCTTGTATACATTGAGAATTAAAAAATGATATCTGATTGGATTTGGATCCAGACATAGTTGTGAATTAAAAAATTGGTTCTGGGTTTAAATACTTTGTACATTTGAACCCTAATGTGTGAATATCCGATAAAATAAACATCATGAACACATCCAATCTGATTCTAATCCGATGAAGTCTCCAATTATGGATATGTCTAACAATGTTAAATTTATTTAGAAAATAAATTAAAATTTTAAAGAAAAAATGATCATCCTTTTGCAGGACAGCTTGTCGCCCCCTTTCGTTTCTAAATTTATGAACTTACATTTGGTGGGCTCTCTATCTCTCTCCCAAAAAGGATTGGACGAAGTGATTTGATGCTGAAGACACCCTCATGTGGCCATTGTAAAAGGAGATGCACGTCATAAACAGTATCTGTTCTGAATCGGGGGTCGGACCCCTACAGCTACTGTTATCAACAAACAATCACCACACATTTCTCTCTCCTCCATATATATATATATATATATATATATATATATATATATATATATATATATATATATATATATATATATATATATATATATATATATATATATATATATATATATATATATAATTTTTGAACAAGTGCTCTTCCAGATTGTCCGGCCTTTCCTCTTATCACGGCCGCTCGATGAAATATACATGGTAAGAATTATTAAACTTATTATTTGATAGGAGCGAAGCCAGAAAATTCTAGTTAAGGGGTATTAAGTAGGTCACTCGAGGCCACAGCCCACATGTAAGTGACACTTGCTTCAGTTCCTAATGCAATGCGAAATCTTGTGTCAGTCCCCTCAAAATTGATTGCTAAGCTTTTTTTTTTTTTTCTACAATCCAATCATAATAAGATGCGATCTTGAGAATGCTTGGATGGTAAATATATTCTAACTTTAAATCTTTTTATTTAACAAATAGTGTTCCTATAGCAATTGAAAAATGAATGGCTCTTGTAACTGAAATATTCTTAGCTCATTGTCCCCTCTTCTTTCCTCCATCGCCTCGTTCTTTTCTTTTGTACAAGACCAGGTCGGTGCAATGCTTTATGCTGGTGATATTTTAATGTTTCTCAAAACAAATAGATCGAGTTTAGATTATGAGTAGACGGAATTCGGAGTTGGTCTGTCAATGAATTTGGAATTTCTTCAAAACATTGTCACAAACATCGTTCTTGAGAAGATGGCAAGATGCCGGTAAGGTGTTCTTGGGGAAGTTGTTTTTCTCAGAAAATTTTCTGAAAAGATCTCCGAAGTTTTTAGAAAAGAAAAAAAAATGTCTAAAAATTAATAAAAAGTGAAAAAATTATCAAAAAATACTGAAAAACACAAGAAATCAAGAGACGCTCATTTTTGCCGTCTCAAGAACTTTTCCCGATATTTTCATTTTGTTTGGTTTCCTCATAAATATCGTGATATTTTTTAAAGTCTCACGAGTTCATAGTATGGTTAGGACTTTGGAAGTTGCAAGGCTTCCACAAAAATATTGTTGGCTCCTCTTAAAACCTGATTGTTTGAAGGATGATCAATGTTTGACTTTGATTCAGAAAAAGGTAGAGAAAAGGCTAGCAAGTTGGTACAGGTAGAGCTCGTCTTATTGCGCGTGTTTTGCTTAAGTTGCTAGAATATTGGTGTATGGTCTTGAAGCTACCTGCCAACACTATAAAAGATCATATAAACTTTGTGTTGAATTCCTGAGGGTCAACAACTTCACTTAATCAGTTGGGACAAGCAATGCAAGACAAAGAAGGAAGGAGGTGGCGGGTTTAGGATGATACAACCGTTATTAAGAAGAAATATCATAAACCCTATAACTCTGGTCTAATTATAGTTTTTCCAACGTTTTTCTCAAGCTTGAAAAATGACAACTAATTGTTTAGTTTAACTGGGGATCGGAGCAAACTCGGTTTCTGGCATATAAATGGTTAGATACGCGTCATATAGACGGTTTTTTTAGGGGATTAATACCTACAAGTAGAACCCGTTATGAAGTTCTCAATGAAGGAGATGATTAACCTTTACTCCATAAATTGGATTCAAATGCTCAAGGGCAGAAGGAGGGGGGCCTCCTACGCCATGACCCCACCCCAACCAAATGAAAAAAAAAATACATAAAAATTAGATTTTTTTTTTTTTGCCTCGTGTATTTTTTGAATGTGAGTTCAGTTTGACCTACCAAAATCTAACCCACAAAACCCAATTCCCATTTGGCCCGCCCCTTGCAAAAAATCCTAGCTCCGCTACTACAAGGGCTGTTAGGAAAGAATATAACAAAAGATTTCCCAAGCCTTATATCCGACGTAGATGTCAAACTTTTTTTTTAGTCAAATCATGGAAGGAAGAAGACCCAGAAAAGTAGTTTTGGGGAGACAATTAGAAATAAAGCAACTGGTGGAAAATGGCGGCCACTTATATGGGTCAGCCATCAATACCTGAGAGCATTATGTCACGGGTCGACTCCTCCAGACCGTGCACGGAAACTCTTGTCAGTAAACTACAAGCCTTCGCCTCGTTCAAGTGGGCGCAAATCACTTAAACGTCTTTTCGAAAACTCAAGACACAAAATATGCAAAGAGTGTAGAAAGAAAACTTGCATTCTATTCATTTAAACAGTTGAATACATCACGAAAGAAAAAGAAAGCAAGCTTTAGTTTGCCGCACCGCACAGTCCGAAGTAGTCGGCCCGTGACAAATATGGCCTCTCTATTTATGTTGCAAAAGTCGCTTCCTGAACATCGACTAAAAAAAACTTTAGGTATCAAATGGAACCGAGATATGGCCTACAAGAAAAAACAGAGAAGGTGAGACATATGTTCTTGAAATGTGAAGTTTCTAAACATATTTAGATATTCATAGGCAACGATATATATCAAGTGACACAATGGTAATGAAAAGGTATCTGATCTAAGAGATGGATGACAAGGAAGCTGGATAACGTATCTTCACAACTATTGGAGATTTTGTTTTAAACTAGGCGAGACATTTGTTCTTGAAATGTGAGGTTTCTAAACATATCTGGATATTCATAGGCAACGATATATATCAAGTGACACAATGGTAATGAAAAGGTGTGATCTAATATATGGATGACAAAGAAGCTGGATAACGTATCTTCACAACTGTTGGAGATTTTGTTTTAAACTAGTTGGTGGTACATATAGAATTTCTAGGCACGCAGGCCAAAGAAGATCTCAGTACCACGATCTAGGTTGTGTAAGAGCAGCTGCTAAGAATTCCGTAGATTGGAGCAAACGAGGGAAGGGTGTTATTATGGTGGATGTGAACATTTCCATCCTCCAATACTCCAAAAGCTGCATTTAGCAATTCATGTACATAAAGTTACATAAATATACAAGCCCAAGGCAAAAAAATGAAGCAAATTTAACCGAAACACATACAATGAAGTTTTTTACCCTATACAAAGAAATACGTTCCCCGTTTTGTTTGGCCACCACCTCTCTGTGCTAGTATCCAGATGTGAAGCATGACAGACAAAATTGGAACGACAGTCATCAAGTAACTACTCCAACATTCCTTGCACAGCCACATGACTCTCCATCAGCAAACCAGTGCACCAAATCTTCTCTGCTCCAACATTTTTGCAATGGCTTGGAAAATGGGATCTTAAGAAGAGCCAATCAACTGATAGGAAACGGCAGATGCTCTGTCGCACGTCACAAAGAGATCAAAGTACAACTTTATCATCCGTACTAAACTAAATGGAATGAGAAGGATCTAGTTCTCTTATCAACATAGCTCTATCCAACTCCTTAGGCAAGTCATGTTAGTGAAAGGCCTTCTTGTGTATATCTAGGATGACGTCATTCAATTCAGGGAACACCGAAACCAATAACAGCTCCAAAATACTGTATGCTAGCTGCTTCAGACATGTTGTAGACTGGTAATGTAACAAACACAGGGTCAAGAGAAAAATATTGACACTTGACGGATACCATTAAACAGAAAAAGACTTGCCTGCAGGAAAAAGTAAATATCCTTTGCACACCGCTGATATTGTTTCTGCCCTATCAGATTGACCAGAGTGTATGGAGCTCCTCCTGCCAGCCGTAAAACAAGTGACATCAAATTCTGATTTTTTATGTTTGCTCTGTTTCAACTAGAAAGAGGAAAAGGATAAAGGTAAAAAAAATATAAGGACAAAACAATGGCATGAACATGTCATGGACTCGTGACAAATTTAAGAACATTTTCTCCTAATTCACAACTTGAATGTCCAAGCATCATTCGCATTTCCATTTATTTGTTTCACATGAAAATTAGAGCTCTGGCTGTGGCTAAAACTGTGAAGACGTGAAGTTAATGCCAAGAAAACTATAAGGTTATACTAGATGAAGTACCATGCTTGTTCCATGCTTATGTACCCATGCTTGAGCAGTGAGCACTAACATTTTTCTCCTGAAGTGGCAAACACAGGACAAGCTAAAAGAACGTAAACCAGTTAATTCTGAAAAAGGTATCTGCACGGTATGCAGGGGAACTAGACACACAAAATGAATGACTAATGCATAAACGTTCTGCAGGATGGTTACAGGTGTTGAACTATTTGTGTTGTTACCTTCAGTTAAGGTTGAAGCTCAGTTTATCCTAAGTGGCCACAGAGGCATCGTCGTGGAATTTATCCCATATAAATTGACCACCTATATCTAGCATAGTAACTGAATCCAACATCTTAGCCAAAAAGGTTCATGTTTTATTCACGTTTCTTTTTTTCTGAATCACGGCAGTCACAAAGATAATGATCACCAACCAGCTACATATGTTCAGAGATTTTAAAAAATCCAATATCTATAGGAAACAAGACCTAGAAGTTATAGCTCCATAATGGCAGTTTACAACAACTAAGGACATCTCAAAGATCGTATATAATCACTCACCAAGGATCATCTTTTTAACATCACTTGCCCTGCGAGCAGCCTCACGCTGCATCTCAAAGGAAACAGGTGAAGAATTACTACCACTTGAACCTCCAGTTTTCTCAAGACTCCGACAAGATTCCCCATAGTCTTTGTCTTCATCATTGCGCACCTTCAGAAAAAAAGTTCCCTCGGGCCACAGAACCTAGGAATGGACGCAATTTAGCAAGAAAAATAAGAAGATGATGCAAAAGGCTCTAACATTTTCCATCACAATCATAATTACCTGGAAAAAGATGGATGCATTGCACATACTTCATACATCATCCAGAATAACATCCAACACAGACCAAAGGCATTATCAGTGAACTATTTGGGCACCATGCCATACAGGTGCTGCAAATAGTCTGTTGAAACATGTGCACTGCACTGTGTGTGCAGCTATGATATGTGTGTGTGTGTGTGTGTGTGTGTACACACCATTTTGGTTGCCAGAAATACTTGCATATTTAGGATATTTAGGACGTACCACAACACCATAAGATGGGTTGTACTCAATGGAGTAAAAAAAAAGCGGAAGATCACAGAAGGCTTGAATGGAGACGGTGGGAGGTAGTGGTGGGGTGATATAAAATGAACTATAAAATTAAAGTGATGCATATCAGACTGGACAGTGCCCACCCTCCATTTCCATCTTCTCTCATCTCTGATAGGTACAAGTTTCAAATGACCCTCGAATGACAAAGCAAACAGAATCAGTGGAATGACTAGAAGAATAAGAAAGCATACAACTAGCTTTCAGCAATTGCAGTTCTTGTTTCAGAACATTTTTGAGGCCAACCTTCTGCTTAAATCATTGATTTAAATACCTTTGAGTCTGTTTTGAAAACTTATCAATTTTATTAACCAAAATGTTACAACCTAAACAAATTACTCAACCACAATGTTTGTGTAAGAATCCATCTCAAAAGCTTTGTTATGGTGGAAACTGGAAAGCCTATATTTACTTGTCACATGGTATTTTGGTTGGCTCTAAAGCTTAGGAAAATTTAACTAAAACCACAAGTTGAAATTTTTTAAATTTAAAGCAAAAAGCAAAGGAGTTTTAAAGCTTCATTCTAAAAGAAACCATGGTAACAGAAAATTTATACAAAACTTTGAAAGAACGATGAACAAATTTTAACATATAAAACATAAAACTGTGACAAGCTGTCAGATATATAAACTATCATAACTTTATATATTACATTAAAATTAGACAATTGTTTTAAGAAACCAACTGGGTACTCTGAGCAGTTTTAGAGCCTCCCCAGAATCATGAGCTTGTTCTTTAACCAAATTTTGAATCAATGAAGC
The DNA here is from genome assembly GCA_011799765.1 of Nymphaea thermarum. Lineage (NCBI taxonomy): Eukaryota > Viridiplantae > Streptophyta > Magnoliopsida > Nymphaeales > Nymphaeaceae > Nymphaea > Nymphaea thermarum. The sequence goes on from JAANDH010001039.1 coordinate 118,991, forward strand.
CAAGTGGCTAAACGAGAATAGGTCGAGCTGCAGTCATGCAGGTGCTCTGAGACAATTTCTCTTGGCAATCAAGTGCATCTTAAATTCTTAATGAAGCCAAAATGGGAAAGGGAAAAAAATAATTAGATCAGCTATGAACAGTTTTTGTTAGGTCCATTATGAATGCAAGCCATCATCGGCTGGCATATGGCCAGATTGGCACTGGCTTCCCACAAAAGTGTTGCTCCAGATGGCCACTAGATGAAAATGGCCACAAAGAATTTGCGTATACAGTGTCAAACATGTGTGGCTGTGTGTAAACACACATTATTACGCCAGAAATATGTTAACCATTTGCTGGACCAGCTACAAAATGACCAAGCTGGAGGTGTCCAGCATGAAGGCCGTCAACCTAGCCCTTTGCCATTAAGCTTTCTACCAGAACACGACTAATTTCTTCCCTTTTTACCTGGAAGACATCTAGACATTTCTTTGTTCATTGGTCAGAAAGCATCTTGCTTGGTGTCAACCACCACAAAATATTACCCCATCATCTAAAGTTAAGTCACAAGCCACAAAATGGTCATCTACTTCTCTCCTTTCATTCTGTTTCTTTTCCCTTTTAGGCTCCAACTCATCAGTTATCAAGATAAATCGAAACGTCTTTTACTGGTTGGACCGGTTGGACTGGTTGGTTGTGGTGTTACTGGATTGACTTAGAAGGCCTGAGTTGGGCAGCTATTCCTTTTAATCTTAGCTAGGTGCACAGTATGTTGGTAAACTTTTGTGTAACTATTTATTTAAATAGCTAAATTAGCTACACAAAACTAAATGGACAATTTACCCTATTTTATGGCATTGTTGGTCTACCATTAACATGGGCACTAGAGTTTTTTATTCTTTCTCTTCCTTCCCAATTATCTTAACCATGGAAGATGCAAAAACCTCCAAGAACTAACAGATGGGTAAAGCATGGATGGCATAGAAAGCCTATGTAAGAATCCTTATAGGATTTCTAGTCGGCAGGCATCAAAGTAATAAGTCTCCAGTCCACAATATTAAAAAAATATACAAAAGCTTGAGGTCCCTTCTAAACAGCAAGGAGCAACCATGCAATTGCAAGGGGCCCATCTCTATCTTATTTCAGGATTTTAGCACCATTCCATTAAGATAAAAAGCCATTACTAGTCTATAACTTTGTCATTCATAAAAGTGAGTATGCAATGGACGCACATCCCTACCACTACAATATTGTCTTCTTCAATAGGACGCTGCAATGCATTTCTTATAACATGACAGATTATACATGACAAGGATATGCTTATGATGCACGATTTAGAAGTGTAGCAAAATGCTTTACCAGAAAATAATAAGTTGAACACATTATAACATACAGACTTACATCTTGAAGCCATTTTATCCCTTGTGCAATAACATCCTCTCTCCGAAGCCAATGGATTTGTCTCAACAACCAATCATCAATAGCGTCCTCCATCAGCAACTGTAAAATCTGCTTTGACATCCAGAAAACTTGCCTTCTGCAAGGCATATAACATGTACAGTCACCCATTGAAGGAGAGATCAACCTTGCTTAAAGCACTTCTTTAAATCTTTTGATGTTTATGATTCATGTGTTCAGAAAATATAAATTAGAATGCATAACTTGTTTCAAATAAAAGGCACAAAAGCTAGCAAAACAATCTAGAACCACTCTGAAATACTGCCTCTTTCAAGTTAATGGTGGAGCAACGGTGGTCCATTGAATGGCATAGATAATAGATATCCCTATGGATGAAACACCCTAGAAATCATCCCTATACTACGTTAACTCGAAAGTAGGAAAATATAGAAAAACAAAGAAAGCTTGAACTCTAAGTTTGACAAAAACAATGAGATTATAAAGTATAATAAGATAATCATATGAATAAGGATTTTGATATGCCTAAAAACCCAACATTTCCACTTTTTAACCCAGAAAATGAGAAAAATCTTTTATTGAAAATTACAAATTCACTGCAATAATTTCATTTGCTCAACTGAGTTGGGTCTATGAACAGGACATGTTGTGCAAGTACCTAGGGTCCTAGACAACCTAAATTTATGAACAGGTTCTTCAAGTACATTGAAAATTCATCCTAGAGCAGCCCCAACAAGTGGAACACTTAAATAAGCTTCATGTCAATCACTTACATTACTCTCATCAGTCCAATTTTAGTTAAAGATATTTTTTAGCTCAACCATTTCCTAATTATTGTTGTGTGTCACACAATCACATCAATTTCCTGACAAGTGGTATCTTGCCCTTAAATACCCAAAGAGTTGCAAGCACTGGGCATCTTCCTCAGGGTAAAAGCTTAGTAGCAGACCAATGATTTGAAAAAATAAGTCCCTGAATTTTTTTCCACAAATGTTGAGATTTTGGAACTAGAAGTAGTAGGATCTATTCTCATAAAAAACTGAGATATCTGCAAATACTACCAAACCGAGAGCAGCATACAATACATATTATTATGGATGAAGTTGGCCATTGATAATTGAAGAAGCACAAGCTATCAATATCCATTTTTGAGATCAGAATCCTTTTCTTTTTTACTATGTTGTGTTGGGAACACAATTCCTGCATTTAACGTTTGGCTCTTCCCGTATCTCACTGGCTGACACTTCATTCATGTTCTGGCTTCCCTTTTTATTGATTCTATTTTATGTGAATGATTATCCCAAGGAACAGAAAGTAAATTTCTTCATCACCCTTCATGCCTTCACAAGTAGCAACTGGAAGTACTGGATTATAATTCAATTCAAATGGAACATTTTTTTTTTCATCTGGTTTCCCCCTTGTACTTAGCTTGTACTCCTCTATAATACATGACAAGCATTGGCACAGATCATGAATCGTCATGCATACTACGAGGTACCAAATACCACCTAGAAAGAGCACCAGAACTAAGTGGCCAAGAGCATAGTTATGCATCAGGTTTACAGGTATATGTTCCTACAGATGTCCCCAGAATGGTTTTAAACAAAAATGGGCCACTAAAACCTGCTACATATGTCTTATAGCTGCAAACTGATCTAACTGTAAATTCCACTCAGAAAGAAGAGAACACGGTCCATCGACAAGCAAAGAAAACCAACAGCCGTTTCTGAACAATTCATTAACTGCCTCCTATCATATGAACCAACAAGGAATAGCCTCTAACCATATGCAAATTGTTCCAAACTTAGCCCCAATGCTGCATGAATCATCCAGAAAAATTTATTCATCATCATTCAAAATAACACCAACAGCCCAGCACACACAAGAAAATAACATTAACTTGATAGTCACCATTACCAAACGTGCCTCACCTCAACCAACCACGCTGCTTAAGTTGAAAGATTGTATCAACTAGATCCAACAGCGGTATGCTCACATTAGGTGGTGTCCACTGGAAGAACAGGAATGTAAGAATGCAATGCACAAGACATAAAAGCATCACAACAGAAATACTTCTAGGAGGTAATATTAAAAATACATCTGAGGGATTGGAATGTATAGAAGCAACATAGGAAGAATTTTTTTTCTCAAGTAGGTGCTAAGGCACAAAGAATTACGAGGACAAACAAATTTTTGTTTATATCAGGAATCTTGTCAAACTTAATACATTACCATGAATGCGTAAAACAGATAAAGTCAAAGTTATTAATTATTACATTCTCTACAACAAACAGTCATAGGAAGCTCATATAATGTATAGAATCTAAATATTTGATTATATTATATTAGATATTAGCTGGGAATTGAGCTTTTAACAGCAGCATCACTCTACTTTTTTGACCAACTAGCAGATCTTAAAATGACCCTTTTCTTTGCTACAGTAAATTTCCCAAACTGAACTGTCTTTGCATCGCATACATACATGATGCTAAAAGGAGGTAATCATTGGTTGGCATGTTCAGACATTCAAGTAGGTGCTAAGGCACAAAGAATTACGAGGACAAACAAATTTTTGTTTGTATCAGGAATCTTGTCAAACTTAATACATTACCATGAATGCGTAAAACAGATAAGTCAAAGTTATTAATTATTACATTCTCTACAACAAACAGTCATAGGAAGCTCATATAATGTGTAGAATCTAAATATTTGATTATATTATATTAGATATTAGCTGGATCAAGAATTGAGCTTTTAACAGCAGCATCACTCTACTTTTCTGACCAACTAACAGATCTTAAAATGACCCTTTGCTTTGCTACAGTAAATTTCCCAAACTGAACTGCCTTTGCATCTCATGCATACATGATGCTAAAAGGAAATGGATACCAAGCATGTGAAAACCAATTTTACTTGAAACTATATGCAAGATAATATTTTCATATACAACTAAATCATCCAATCTCTTTACCAAACTTCTTGAACTATTTTTGATACTATATTGGCACTTCTCCATCATGTTGCAAATGGGCCAGACGTAGTATAAGATTTGCATCACTCTTTTTTGTACTGGATTTAGTTCCGACCTGACTACAAATGTATTTAGGTGTGATCTGACCGGGTTGCAGCACTACTTCCGTAGGACCTTGCATTCGCATGGTATGGTGTCACCAAGGATGATATTACAGGATTAACAGAATCTGAAACCAGAACTAGACCATTTCACTGGTCAGCTTTGATCAACATGCAGGATGACAAGGGTTCAAGTGAATTATATATCTTTTGATTAATCGTTGGTAATGTATTTCAGCTTTCAGTTTATGGTCAACATCCAATAACTTCACAGTTGGAGGATTTCACAAAATGCACCATAACCTTGCGGAATTTGTAAAATCCTTGAAGTCTCAAAGATACACCTAAACATGTGACATTTGTTATAGCTGATAAATGTATAATACTATAATCTAGCTGAGAAGCCATGACTCAAGGAAGAAGTGATCATAGGAATGAAGTGTTTCAAACAAGGATGATCTTTCTGTTATTTTGTTAGTCCTATTCTCCATAAAATAAAAGGAGAGCACATGAACAATGTTACCGATTCTTTTGTTTTTTTTCTTCTTTTTGGCCATTGGCCATCTGCCAGGAGTTTTGAGCTTAATACTGATACATAGTAGCAACAAATCTAATAATTTAAGTTTAGTGTATGGTGTATTCAAGGGCGGAGCCAGGATTTTTTCTAGGGTCGGGCCAAGACGATTCGAGGGTCGGGCCAAGAGGAGCGACGAAGAGCGATGGGTCGGGTCAAACTAAAAAAAAAATTGATTTTTTCAATATAAAAAAAAATTCCTGCGCTCACCCGGGCCATGGCCCGAGTGGGCACCCCCCTCCCTCTGCCCCTGGGTGTATTGATCGTTTCTGGAAAGGGAGTGTGTGTGAGTTGTGTATTTCAATAGGCTGGAATCAACCACTTGCACTTCATATTGTGCTATTGCAATCTAATAACATAGAAGGTGCACGATCTCAATGAATTAGTTCTGAATAAATAAATAAATCCTATATAAGAACCATTGCATTTCGTTACTGCATCTTCCTGACTCAATCAGATGGTACAGAAATCTTCAGTGTGATAAAAGTCTACTAGAAACTGACCACTGGATTAAACTTTTTCAATGGAAACACTTCAACATCATGAAACTTTGGTGGAATTACAGCCATGAATTTTCACCAGAAAAACCTACCCATGCATCCAATCTAGCAATACAAACATTAACGCCTATTGGATGCAGACGTATATTGTAGAAACACAAACCACAAGAATAGACCAAGGAACGAACACACGATGTACGTGGAAAAACCTCAGAACGAGGAAAAAACCACGGGGAAGCTCTAACCTAGGGGCACACCGCAACCCTAGGAGAGAGAAAATTCTTATTCACTTAATTCAACAATTACACATAAGTGAGAATATAAAGGAGAGAGGGGAGAAGCCGC
>JAANDH010001040.1:11184-44866 GCA_011799765.1 Nymphaea thermarum
TCACACATATTTAATTGAACGTGGCTAACTTCTTGTTATATTCACATTCAATGATTTAGTGGATTGAAATCACAAGTTTGTATGAAAATGAATGAGATTCAACATATTAATATGAGCCCTTATGGTTAATCTAATATGTCTAACTTTTTATAATGTATATAATGAAATATTTAAATGATTAAAATCACTAGTTTACGTATAAACAAATGAGACCAATGCATTCGTTTGATCCCTTGAAACCAATCCAATAAGTTGAAATTGTGGTTACATCTCTAACGAACGATCTATGAGATTGAAATCCCAATTTCGTATCAATACGAGAGAGATGTAATTGATTCAGTTGATCACACATATTTTATTGAATGTGGTTAACTTGTTGTTACATTCACATTGAATGATTTGGTGGATTTAAATCACAAGTTTGTAAGAAAATGAATGAGATTCAACTCATTCATACGATCCCTCTTAGTTAATCTAATATGTTTCACTTGTTATAATGTCGATAACAAGTGATTTAAATTATCAAAATCTCTAGTTTATATGGATACAAATGAGACCAATGCATTTGTTTGATCCCTTGTATCTAATTCAAAGAGTTTAAGCTCTTATTTCATCATTAGTGAATGATTTAAGGGATTAAAATCACAAGTTTCTATCAATACGAGTGGGATTTAAGTGATTCTCTAGATCACACATATCTAATTGAATCTTGTTAACTTGTTGTTACATCCATATTGAATGATTTAGTGGATTGAAATCACAACTTTAGAAGAAAATGAATGAGATTCAAGTGATTCAATGCTCACTTATATTTAACCTAATGTGTCTCACTTGTTATTACATCTATAACGAATGATTTAAATGATTGAAATCACAAGTTTGTATTAAAATGAATGTGATTTTCATACAAACTTGTGATTTAAATCCACAAAATCATTCAATGTGAATGTAACAACAATTTAACCAGATTCAATAAAATATGTGTGATCAAATGAATCAATTAAATCTCTCTTGTATTGATACGAGCTTGACATTTCAATCTCTTAGATCGTTCGTTAGAGATGCAACTCCAAGTTCAACTCATTGGATTAGTTTCAAGAGATCAAACGAATGAATTTGTCTCATTTGTATCTACATAAACATAGGATTTTAATCGTTCAAATCACTCATTATAGACATTATAACAAGTTAAACATATTAGATTAACAACAAGGGATCCTAAGAATAAGTTGAATCTCATTCATTTTCATACAAACTTTTGATTTCAATCCCTAAATCATTGAATGTAAATATAACAATAGGTTAACCACGTTCAATTAAAAATGTGTCATCAAATGAATCAATTAAATCCCTCTCGTGTTGATACGAGCTTGGGATTTCCATCTCTTAGATCGTTCGTTAGAGATGCAACTACAAGTTCAACTCATTGAATTACTTTCAAGGGATCAAACAAATGCGTTGGTCTCATTTGTATCTACATAAACTAGTGATTTTAATCGTTTAAATCATTCATTAGAGACATTATAACAAGTTAAACTTATTAGATTAACAATAAGGGATCATATGAATAAGTTGAATCTCGTTCATTTTCATACAAACTTCTGATTTCAATCCACTAAATCATTGAATGTGAAAATAACTCATTGAATTACTTTCAAGGGATCAAACAAATGCGTTGGTCTCATTTGTATCTACATAAACTAGTGATTTTAATCGTTTAAATCATTCATTATAGACATTATAACAAGTTAAACTTATTAGATTAACAATAAGGGATCATATGAATAAGTTGAATCTCATTCATTTTCATACAAACTTATGACTTCAATCCACTAAATCATTGAATGTGAATATAACAATAAGTTAACCACGTTCAATTAAATATGTGTGAACAAATGAATCAATTAAATCCCAATCGTATTGATACGAACTTGTAATTTCAATCTCTTAGATCATTCGTTAGGGATGTAACTACAAGTTTGACTCATTGGATTAGATATAAGGGATCAAACAAATGCGTTGGTCCCATTTCTACCAATCTAAACTAGAGATTTTGATCATTTAAATCATTCATTATGGACATTATAACTAGTGAAACATATTAGATTAACTAAAAGGGATCATATGAATGAGATGAATCACATTCATTTTAATACAAACGTGTGATTTCAATCATTTAAATCATTCATTATAGATGTCATAACAAGTGAGACACATTAGATTAAATATAAGTGAGCAATGAATCACTTGAATGTCATTCATTTTCTTTTAAAGTTGTTATTTCAATCCACTAAATCATTCAATATAGATGTAACAAGAAGTTGAGAACATTCATTTAGATATGTGTGATCAAGAGAATCGCTTAAATCCCACTCGTATTGATGGGAACTTGTGATTTCAATCCTTTAAATCATTCATTATAGATGTAATAAGAAGTTAAACTCGTTGGATTAGATACAAGGGATCAAACAAATCCAGTGGTCTCATTTCTATCCATATAAACTAGAGATTTTGATAATTTAAATTATTCGTTATGGACATTATAACAAGTGAAACATATTAGATTAACTAAAATGGATCATATGAATGAGTTGAATCTCATTTATTTTCATACAAACTTGTGATTTAAATCCACAAAATCATTCAATGTGAATGTAACAACAAGTTAACCACATTCAATAAAATATGTGTGATCAAATGAATCAATTAAATCTCTCTCGTATTGATACAAACTTGGGATTTCAATCTCTTAGATCATTCGTTAGAGATGTAACTCCAAGTTCAACTCATTGGATCAGTTTCAAATGATCAAACAAATGAATTGGTCTCATTTGTATTTACATAAATTGGTGATTTAATCGTTCAAATCATTTATTATAGACATTATAACATTTTAAACATATTAGATTAACAATAAGGGATCATATGAATGAGTTGAATCTCATTCATTTTCATACAAACTTGTGATTTCAATCCCCTAAATCATTGAATGTGAATATAACAAGTTAACCACGTTCAATTAAATATATGTTATCAAGAGAATCACTTAAATCCCACTTGTATTAAAAGGAACTTGTGATTTCAATCCCTTAACTCATTCACTATAGATGTAATAAGAAGTTAAACTCCTTGGATTAGATACAAGGGATCAAACAAATGCATTGGTCTCATCTGTATCCATATAAACAAGAGATTTTGATAATTTAAATCATTTGTAATGGACATTATAACAAGTGAAACAAATTAGGTTAACTAAGAGGGATCATATGAATGAGTTGAATCTCATTCATTTTATTACAAACTTGTGATTTAAATACACAAAATAATTTAATATGAATGTAACAACAAGTTAACCACATTCAATAAAATATGTGTGATCAAATGAATCAATTAAATCTCTCTCGTATAGATACGAACCTGGGATTTCAACCTCATAGATCGTTCGTTAGAGATGTAACCACAAGTTCAACTCATTGGATTAGTTTCAAGGGATCGAACGAATGCATTGGTCTCATTTGTTTCTACATAAACTAGTGATTTTAATCGTCTAAATCATTCATTATAGACATTATAACAAGTTAAACATATTAGATTAACAATAAGGGATCATATGAATAAGTTGAATCTCATTCATTTTCATACAAACATGTGATTTCAATCCCCTAAATCATTGAATGTGAATATAAGAACAAGTTAACCACGTTCAATTAAATATGTGTGATCAAATGAATTAATTAAATCCCTCACTTATTGATACGAACTTGGGATTTCAATCTCTTAGATCGTTCATTAGAGATGTAACTACAAGTTCAACTCATTGAATTTGTTTCAAGGGATCAAACGAATGTGTTGGCCTCATTTGTATCTACATAAACTAGTCATTTTAATCGTTTAAATCATTCATTATAAACATTATAACAAGATAAACATATTAGATTAACAATAAGGGATCATACGAATCAGTTGAATCTAATTCATTTTCATACAAACTTGTGATTTCAATCCACTATATCATTCAATGTGAATATAACAACAAGTTTACTATGTTCAATTAAATATTTGTGATCAAATGAATCAATTAAATCCCTCTCATATTGATACGAACTTGTAATTTCAATCTCTTAGGTCATTCATTCGGGATGCAACAACAAGTTCAACTCATTGCATTAGATATAAGGGATCAAACAAATGCATTGGTCCCATTTCTACCCAAGTAAACTAGAGATTTTGATAATTTAAATCATTCGTCATTGAAATTATAACAAGTGAAACATACTAGATTAACTAAAAGGGATCATATGAATGAGATGAATCACATTCATTTTAATGCAAATTTGTGATTTCAATCATTTAAATCATTAATGATAGATGTATTAACAAGTGAGACACATTAGATTAAATATAAGTGAGCAATGAATCACTTGAATCTCATTCATTTTCTTTTAAAGTTGTGATTTCAATCCACCAAATCATTCAAGATAGATGTAACAACAAGTTAAGAACATTCAATTATATATGTGTGATCAAGAGTATCACTTAAATCCCACTCGTATTGATAGGAACTTGTGATTTCAATCCGTTAACTCATTCACTATAGATGTAATAAGAAGTTAAACTCATTGGATTACATACAAGGGATCAAAAAAATGCATTGGTCTCATTTGTAAATATATTAGCTAGAGATTTTGATAATTTAAATCATTCATTATAGATATTATAACAAGTGAAACATACTAGATTAACAATAAGCGCTCATATGAATAAGTTGAATCTCAGTCATTTTCATACAAACTTGTGATTTCAATCCACCAAATCATTGAATGTGAATATAACAACAAGTTAACTACGATCAATTAAATATGTGTGATCAAATGAATCAACTAAATCCCTCTTGTATTGATACAAACTTGGATTTCAAACGAATGCATTGGTCTAATTTGTATCTACATAAACTAGAGATTTTAATCGTTTAAATCATTGATTATAGACATTATAACAAGTTAAACATATTAGATTAACAATAAGGGATCATATGAATAAGTTGAATCGCATTTACTTACTTACAAACTTGTGATTTCAATCCACTAAATCATTGAATGTGAATATAACAACAAGTTAACCACATTCAATTTAATATGTGTGATCAAATGAATTAATTAAATCCCTCTCGTATTGATACGAACTTGTAATTTCAATCTCTAAGATTATTCGTTAGGGATGTAACAACAAGATTGACTCATTGGATAAGATATAAGGGATCAAACAAATGCGTTGGTCCCATTTCTACCAACGTAAACTAGAGATTTTGATCATTTAAATCATTCGTTATGGACGATATAACAAGTGAAACATATTAGATTAACTAAAAGGGATCATATACATGAGGTGAATCACATTCATTTTAATACAAACTTGTGATTTCAATCATTTAAATTATTCATTATAGATGTAATAACAAGTAATACACAATAGATTAAATGTAAGTGAGCAATGAATCACTTGAATCTCATTCATTTTCTTTTAAAGTTGTGATTTCAATCCACTAAATCATTCTATATAGATCTAACAACAAGTCAAGAACATTCAATTAGATATGTGTGATCAAGAGAATCACTTAAATCATTCGTTATGGATATTACAACAAGTGAAACATATTAGATTAACTAAAAGGGATCAAATAAATGAGATGAATCACATTCATTTTAATACAAACTTGTGACTTTAATCATTTAAATCATTTATTATAGATGTAATAACAAGTGAGACACATTAGACTAAATATAAGTGAGCAATGAATCACTTGAATCGCATTCATTTTCTTTTGAAGTTGTGATTTCAATACACTAAATCATTCATTATAGATGTAACAACAAGTAAAGAACATTCAATTAGTTATGTGTGATCAAGAGAATCACTTAAATCATTCGTTGTTGACATTATAACAAGTGAAACATATTAGATTAACTAAAATGGATCATATAAATGAGATGAATCACAATCATTTTAAGACAAACTTGTGATTTCAATCATTTAAATCATTCATTATAGATGTAATAACAAGTGAGACACATTAGATTAAATATAAGAAGGCAACGAATCACTTGAATCTCATTTATTTTCTTTTGAAGTTGTGATTTTAATCCACTAAATCATTCAATATAGATGCAACAACAAGTTAAGAACATTCAATTAGATATGTGTGATCAAGAGAATCACTTAAATTCCACTCGTATTGATAGGAATTTGTGATTTCAATCCCTTAAATCATTCACTATTAATGTAATGAGAAGTTAAACTTATTTAATTGGATACAAGGGATCAAACAAATGCATTGGTCTCATTTGTGTCCATATAAACTAGAGATTTTTTATAATTTAAATCATTTGTTATAGACACTATAACAAGTGAAACATATTAGATTAACTAAGAGGTATCATATGAATGAGTTGAATCTCATTCATTTTTTTACAAACATGTGATTTAGATCCACCAAATCATTCAATGTGAATGTAACAACAAGTTAACACCATTGTATAAAATATGTGTGACCAAATGAATCAATTAAATCTCCATCGTATTGATACGAACTTCGGATTTCAATCTCATAGATCGTTCGTTAGCGATGTAACCACAAGTTCAACTCATTGGATTAGTTTCAAGGGATCAAACAAATGCATTGGTCTCATTTGTTTCTACATAAACTAGTGATTTTAATCATTTAAATCATTCATTATAGACATTATAACAAGTTAAACATATTTGATTAACAATAAGAGATCATATGAATAAGTTGAATCTCATTCATTTTCATACAAACTTGTGATTTCAATCCACTAAATCATTGAATGTGAATATAACAACAAGTTAACCACGATCAATTAAATATGTGGGATCAAATGAACCAATCAAATCCCTCTTCTTTTCATACGAACTTGGGATTTCAATCTCTTAGATCGTTTGTTGGAGATGCAACTATAAGTTCAACTCATTGAGTTAGTTTCATGGGATCAAACGAATGCATTGGTCTCATTTGTATCTACATAAACTAGAGATTTTAATCGTTCAAATAATTCATTATAGACATTATAACAAGTTAAACATATTAGATTAATAATAAAGGATCATATGAATAAGTTGAATCTCATTCATTTTCATACAAACTTGTGATTTCAATCCTCTAAATCATTGAATGTGAATATAACAACAAGTTAACCACGTTCAATTAAATATGTCTGATCAAATGAATCCATTAAATCCCTCTCGTATTGATACAAACTTGTAATTTCAATATCTTAGATCATTCTTTAGGGATGTAACTACAAGTTCGACTCATTGGATTAGATATAAGGGATCAAACAATTGCGTTGGTCCCATTTCTACCAATGTAAACTAGAGATTTTGATCATTTAAATCATTCGTTATGGACATTATAACAAGTGAAACGTATTAGATTAACTAAAAGGGATCATATGAATGAGATGAATCACATTCATTTTAATACAAATTTGTGATTTCAATCAAATCATTAATTATAGATGTAATAACAAGTGAGACACAATAGATTAAATATAAGTGAGGAATGAATCACTTGAATGTTGTTTATTTTCTTTTAGGGTTGTGATTTCAATCCACCAAATCATTCAATATAGATGTAACAACAAGTTAAGAACATTCAATTAGATATGTGTGATCAAGAGAATCACATAAATCTCACTCGTATTGATCGGAACTTGTGATTTCGATTCTTTAAATCATTCACTAAAGATGTAATAAGAAGTTAAACTCGTTGAATTAGACACAAGGGATCAAACAAATGGAAAGGACTCATTTGTATCAAAATAATCTAGAGATTTTGATAAATTAAATTATTCGTTATGGACATTATAACAAGTGAAACATATTAGATTAACTAAAAGGGATCATGTGAATGAGTTGAATCTCATTCATTTTCATACAAACTTGTGATTTAAATCCACAAAATCATTCAATGTGAATGTAACAACAAGTTAACCACATTCAATACAATATGTGTGATGAAATGAATCAATTAAATCTCTCTCGTATTGATACGAACTTGAGATTTCAATCTCCTAGAACGTTTGTTAGAGATGTAACCACAAGTTCAACTCATTGGATTAGTTTCAAGTGTTCAAACGAATGCATTTGTCTCATTTGTTTCTACATAAACTAGTGATTTTAATCATTTAAATCATTCATTATAGACATTAAAGCAAGTTAAACATATTAGATTGACAATAAGCGCTCATATGAATAAGTTGAATCTCATTCATTTTCATACAAACTTGTGATTTCAATCCACTAAATCATTGAATGTGAATATAACAACAAGTTAACCACGTTCAATTAAATATGTGTGATCAAATGAATCAATTAAATCCCTCTCGTATGGATACGAACTTGTAATTTAAATCTCTTAGATTATTCGTTAGGGATGTAACTACAAGATTGACTCATTGGATTAGATATAAGGGATCAAACAAATGCGTTGGTCCCATTTCTACCAATGTAAACTACAGATTTTGATCATTTAAATAAATCGTTATGGACATTGTAACAAGTGAAACATATTAGATTAACTAAAAGAGATCATATACACGAGATGAATCACATTCATTTTAATACAAACTTGTGATTTCAATCATTTAAATTATTCATTATAGATGTAATAACAAGTGAGAAACATTAGATTAAATGTAAGTGAGCAATGAATCCCTGGAATCTCATTCTTTTTCTTTTAAAGTTGTGATTTCAATCCACTAAATCATTCAATATAGATGTAAGAACAAGTTAAGAACATTCAATTAGATATGTGTGATCAAGAGAATCATTTACATCATTGGCTATGGATATTATAACAAGTGAAACATATTAAATTAACTAAAAGGTATCATATAAATGAGATGAATCACATTCATTTTAATACAATTAAATATGTGTGATCAAATGAATCAATTAAATCCCTCTTGTATTGATACGAACTTGTAATTTTAATGTCTTAGATCATTCTTTAGGGATGTAACTACAAGTTCGATTCATTGGATTAGATATAAGGGATCAAACAAATGCGTTGGTCCCATTTCTACCCATAAAAACTAGAGATTTTGATCATTTAAATCTTTTGTTATGGACATTATAACAAGTGAATCATATTAGATTAACTAAAAGGGATCATATGAATGAGATGAATCACATTCATTTTCATACAAACTTGTGATTTCAATCATTTAAATCATTCATTATAGATGTAATAACAAGTAAGACACATTGGATTAAATATGAGTGAGCAATGAATCACTTGAATCTCATTCATTTCCTTTTAATGTTGCGATTTCAATCCTCTAAATCATTCAATATATATGTAACAACAAGTTAAGAACATTCAATATATGTGTGATCAAGAGAATCACTTAAATCCCAGTCGTATTTGATAGCAACTTGTGATTTCAATCCCTTAAATCATTCACTAAAGATATAATCAGAAGTTAAACTCATTCATTTAGATACAGGGGATCAAACAGATGCATTGGTCTCATTTGTATCCATATAAACTAGAGATTTTGATCATTTAAATCATTCGTTATGGACATTATAACAATTGAAACACATTAGTTTAACTAAAAGGGATCATATGATTGAGTTGAATCTCATTCATTTCAATACGAACTTATGATTTAAATCCACAAAATCATTCAATGTGAATGTAACAACAAGTTAACCACATTCAATTAATATACGTGATCAAATGAATCAATTAAATCTCTTACGGATTGATACGAACTTCGGATTAGAATCTCTTAGATCGTTCATTAGAGATGTAACTACAAGTTCAACTCATTGGATTAGTTACAAGATTGGTCTCATTTGTATCAACATAAACTAGTCATTTTAATTGTTTAAATCTTTCATTATAGACATTATAACAAGTTAAACACATTAGATTAACAACAAGGGATCATATGAATAAGCTGAATCTCATTCATTTTCATATAAACTTGTGATTTCAATCCACTAAATCATTGAATGTAAATATAACAACAAGTCAACCACGTTCAATTAAATATTTGAGATCAAGTGAATCAGTTAAATCCCTCTCGTATTGATACAAACTTGTAATTTCAATCTCTTAGATCATTTGTCAGGGATGTAACTACAAGTTCAACTGATTGGATTAGAAAAAAGAGATCAAACAAATGCGTTGGTCCTATTTCCACCCATGTAAACTAGAGATTTTGATCATTTAAATCATTCGTTGTGGACATGATAACAAGTGAAACATATTAGATTAACTAAAAAGGATCATATGAATAAGATGAATCACATTCATTTTCATACAAACTTGTGATTTCATTCATTTAAATCATTCATTATATATGTCATAACAAGTGAGACACATTAGATTAAATATAAGTGAGCAATTAATCACTCGAATCTCATTCATTTTTTTATAAAGTTGTGATTTCAATCCACTAAATCATTCAATATAGATGTAACAACAAGTTAAGAACATTCAATTAGATATGTGTGATCAAGAGAATCTCTTAAATCTCACTCGTATTGATTGGAACTTGTGATTTCCATCCCTTAAATCATTCACTATAGATGTGATAAGAAGTTAAACTCATTGGATTAGATACAAGGGATCAAACAAATGCATTGGTCTCATTTGTGGACATTATAACAAGTAAAACGTATTAGATTAACTAAAAAGGATCATATGAATGAGTTGAATCTCATTCATTTTCATACAAACTTGTCATTTGAATCCAAAAAATCATTCAATGTCAATGTAACAACAAGTTAACCACAATCAATAAAATATGTGTGATCAAATGAATCAATCAAATCTCTCTCGTATTGATACGAACTTGGGATTTCAATCTCTTAGATCATTCGTTAGAGATGTAACTCCAAGTTCAACTGATTGGATTAGTTTCAAGGGATCAAACGAATGCATTGGTCTCATTTGTATCTACATAAACTAGTGATTTTAATCATTCAAATCATTCATTATTGACATTATAACAAGTTAAACATATTAGATTAACAATAAGGGATCATATGAATAAGTTGAATCTCATTCATTTTCATACAAACTTGTGATTTCAATCCACTAAATCATTGAATGTGAAAATAACAACAAGTTAACCACGTTCAATTAAATATGTGTGATCAAATGAATCAATTAAATCCCTCTCGTATTGATACGAACTTCTAATTCCAATCTCTTAGATCATTCGTTAGGGATGTAACTACAAGTTCGACTCATTGGTTTAGATATAAGGGATCAAACAAATGCATTGGTCCCATTTCTACCCATGTAAACTAGAGATTTTGATCATTTCAATCATTTGTTATGGACATTATAACAAGTGAAACATATTAGATTAACAAAAAGAGAACATATGAGTGAGATGAATCACATTCATTTTCATACAAACTTGTGATTTCAATCATTTAAATCATTCATTATAGATGTAATAACAAGTGAGACACATTAGATTAAATATAAGTGAGCAATCAATCACTTGAATCTCATTCATTTTATTTTAAAGTTGTGATTTCAATCCACTAAATCATTCAATATAGATGTAACAACAAGTTGAGAACATACAATTAGATATGTGTGATAAAGAGAATCACTTAAATTCCACTCGTATTGATAGGAACTTGTGGTTTCAATCCCTTAAATCATTCACTATAGATGTAATAAGAGGTTAAACTCATTGGATTAGATACAAGAGATCAAAGAAAGGCATTGGTCTCATTTGTGTCCATATAAACTAAAGATTTTGATCGTTTAAATCATTCGTTATGGACATTATAACAAGTGAAACATATTAGATTAACTAAAAAGGATCATATGAATGAGTTGAATCTCATTCATTTTCATACAAACTTGTGATTTAAATCCAAAAAATCATTCATTGGGAAGGTAGCAACAAGTTAACCACATTCAATAAAATATGTGTGACCAAATGAATCAATTAAATCTCTCTCGTATTGATATGAACTTGGGATTTCAATCTCCTAGATCGTTCGTTAGGTATGTAACTCCAAGTTCAACTCATTGGATTAGTTTCAAGAGATCAAACGAATGCATTGGCCTCATTTGTATCTACATAAACTAGTGATTTTAATTGTTCAAATCATTCATTATAAACATTATAACAAGTTAAACATATTAGATTAATAATAAGGGATCATATGAATAAGTTGAATCTCATTCATTTTCATACAAACTTGTGATTTCAATCCACTAAAGCGTTGAATGTGAATATAACAGCAAGTTAACCACGTTCAATTAAATATGTGCGATCAAATGAATCAATTAAATCCCTCTTGTATTGATACGAACTTGGGATTTCAATCTCTTAGATCATTCGTTAGGGATGTAACTACAAGTTCAACTCATTGGATTAGATATACGAGATCAAACTAATGCGTTGGTCCCATTTCTACCCATGTAAACTAGAGATTTTGATCATTTAAATCATACGTTATGGACATTATAACAAGTGAAACATATTAGTTTTACTAAAAGAGATCGTATGAATGAGTTGAATCTCATTCATTTTCACACAAACTTGTGATTTAAATCCACAAAATCATTCAATGTGAATTTTACAACTAGTTAGCCACATTCAATTAAATCCCTCTCGTATTGATACGAACTTGGTATTTCAATCTCTTAGATCGTTGGTTAGAGATGTAACGACAAGTTCAACTCATTGGATTAGTTTCAAGGGATCAAACGAATGCGTTAGTCTCATTTGTATCTACATAAAATAGTGATATTAATCAATTAAATCATTCATTATAGACATTATAACATGTCAAACATATTAGATTAACAATAAGGGATCTTATGAATAAGTTGAATCTCATCCATTTTCATACAAACTTATGATTTCAATCCACTAAATCATTGATTGTGAATATAACAACAAGTTAACCACATTCAATTAAATATGTGTGATCAAATGAATCAATTTAATCCCTCTCGTATTGATACAAACTTGTAATTTCAAACTCTTAGATCATTCGTTAGGGATGTAACTACAAGTTCAACTCATAGGATTAGATTTAAACCAGAGATTTTGATCATTTCAATCATTCGTTATGGACATTATAACAAGTGAAACATGTTAGATTAACTAAAAGAGACCATATGAATGAGATGTATCACATTCATTTTAGTACAAACTTGTGATTTCAACCATTTTAATCATTCATTATAGATGTAATAACAAGTGAGACACATTAGATTAAATATAACTGAGCAATGAATCACTTGAATCACATTCATTTTCTTTTATGGTTGTGATTTCAATCCACTAAATCATTCAATAAAGATGTAACAACAAGTTAATAACATTCAATTATATATGTGTGATCAAGAGAATCACTTAAATCCCACTCGCATCGATAGGAACTTGTGATTTCAATCCCTTAAATCATTCACTATTAGATTAACTAAAAGGGATCATATGATTGAGTTGAATCTCATTCATTTCAATACGAACTTGTGATTTAAATCCACAAAATCATTCAATGTGAATGTAACAACAAGTTAACCACAATCAATTAATATACATGATCAAATGAATCAATTAAATCTCTCTCGGATTGATACGAACTTCGGATTTCAATCTCTTAGATCGTTCGTTAGAGATGTAACTTCAAGTTCAACTCATGGGATTAGTTAGAAGATTGGTCTCATTCGTATCTACATAAACTAGTGATTTTAATCGTTTAAATCATTCATTATAGACATTATAACTAGTTAAACATATTAGATTAACAATAAGGGATCATATGAATAAGTTGAATCTCATTGATTTTCATACAAATTTGTGATTTAAATCCACCAAATCATTGAATGTGAATATAACAACAAGTTAAGCACGTTCAATTAAATATGTATGATCAAATGAATCAATTAAATCCCTCTCGTATTGATACGAACATGTAATTTCATTCTCTTAGATCGTTCGTTAGGGATGTAACAATTGCGTTGGTCCCATTTGTACCTTTGTAATCGAGAGATTTTGATCATTTAAATCATTCGTTATGGGCATTATAACAAGTGAAACATATTAGATTAACTAAAAGGGATCATATGAATGAGTTGAATCTCATTCATTTTGTATCCATATAAACTAAAGATTTTGATCATTTGAATCATTCATTATGGACATTATAACAAGTGAAACATAGTAGATTAACTAAAAGGGATTATTTGAATGAGTTGAATCTCATTCATTTTCATACAAACTTGTGATTTAAATCTACAAAATCATTCAATGTGAATGTAACAACATGTTAACCACATTCAATAATATATGTGTGATCAAATGGATCAGTTAAATCTCTCTCCTATTGATACGAACTTGGGATTTCAATCTCTTAGATCGTTCGTTAGAGATGTAACTACATGTTCAACTCATTGTATTAGTCTCAAGGGATCAAACGAATGCATTAGTCTTATTTGTATTTCATAAACTAGTGATTTTAATAATTTAAATAATTCATTATAGACATTATATCAAGTTAAACATATTATATTAACAATAAGGCATCATATGAATAAGTTGAATCACATTCATTTTCATACAAACTTGTGATTTCAATCCGCTAAATCATTGAATGTGAATATAGCAACAAGTTAACCACGTTCAATTAAATATGTGCAATCAAATGAATCAATTAAATCTCTCTCGTATTGATACAAACTTCGGATTTCAATCTCTTAGATCATTCGTTAGGGATAACTACAAGTTCAACTCATTGGATTAGATATACGGGATCAAACAAATGCGTTGGTCCCATTTCTGCCCACGCAAACTAGAGATTTTGATCATTTAAATCAATCGTTATGGACATTATAACAAGTGAAACATATTAGATTAACTAAAAGGGATCATATGAATGAGATGAATCACATTCATTTTCATACAAGCTTGTTATTTCAATCATTTAAATCATTCATGATAGATATAATAACAAGTGAGAAACATTATATTAAATATAAGTGAGCAATGAATCACTTGAATCACATTCATTTTCTTTTAAAGTTGTGATTTCAATCCACTAAACCATTCAATATAGATGTAACAACAAGTTAAGCACATTCAATTAGATATGTGTGATCAAGAGAATCACTTAAATCCCACTTGTATTGATAGGAACTTGTGATTTCAATATCTTAAAACATTCACAATGGATGTACTAAGAAGTTTAACTCATTGGATTAGATACAAGAGATCAAACAAATGCATTGGTCTCATTTCTATCTATGTAAACTAGTGATTTTAATCATTTAAATCATTCATTATAAACATTATAACAAGTGAATATTAGATTAACTATAGGGGATCATATGAATGAGTTGAATCTGATTCATTTTTCATACAAACTTGTGATTTTAATCCACAAAATCATTCAATGTGAATGTAACAAGTTAACCACATTCAACAAAATATGAGTGATCAAATGAATCAATTAAATCTCCCTCGTATTGATACGAACTTAGGATTTCAATATCTTAGATCGTTCATTACAGCTGTAACTACAAGCACAACTCATTGGATTAGTTTCAAGGGATCAAGCGAATGCATTGGTCTCGTTTGTATCTACATAAACTAGTGATTTTAATCATTTAAATAATTTATTATAGACATTATACCAAGTTAAACATATTAGATTAGCAATAAGGTTTTATATGAATAAGTTGAATCTTATTCATTTTCATACAAACTTGTGATTTCAATCCACTAAATCATCGAATATGAATATAACAACAAGTTAACCACATTCAATTAAATTTGTATGATCAAACGAATCAATTAAATCCCTCTCGTATTGATACGAGCTTGTAATTTCAATCTCTTAGATCATTTGTTAGGGAAGTAGCTACAAGTTCAACTCCTCGGATTAGATATAAGGGATCAAACAAATGCGTTGGTCCCATTTCTACCTATATAAACGAGAGATTTTGATCATTTAAATCATTCGTTATAGAGATTATAACAAGTGAAACATATTAAATTATGTAAAAGAGATCATATGAATGAGATGAATCACATTCATTGTCATACAAATTTGTGATTTCAATCATTTAAATTATTCATTATACATGTAATAACAAGTGAGACACATTAGATTAAATATAAGTGAGCAATGAATCACTTGAATCTCATTCATTTTCTTTCAAACTTGTAATTTCAATCGACTAAAGCATTCTATATGGATGTAACCACAAGTTAAGCACATTCAATTAAATATGTGTGATCAAGAGAATCACTTAAATCCCACTCGTATTGATAGGAACTTCTGATTTTAATCCGTTAAATCATTCGCTATGGATGTAATAACAAGTTGAACTCATTGAATTAGATACAAGGGATCAAACAAACGCATTGGTTTCATTTGTATCCATATAAACTAGTGATTTTAATCATTTAAATCATTCATTATAGACATTATAACAAGTGAATATTGGATTAACTATAGGGGATCATTTGAATGAGTTGAATCTCATTCATTTTCATACAAACTTGTGATTTCAATCCACTAAATCATTGAACGTGAATATAACAACAAGTTAACCACATTGAATTAAATTTATGTGATCAAATGGATCAAATAAATCCATCTCGTATTTATACAAACTTGTAATTTCAATCTCTTAGATCATTCGTTACTGAAGTAGCTACAAGTTCAACTCATTGGATTAGACATAAGGGATCAAACAAATGCGTTGGTCCCATTTTTACCCATATAAATGAGAGATTTTCATCATTTAAATCATACGTTATAGACATTATAACAAGTGAAACATAATAGATTATCTAAAAGAGATCGTATGAATGAGATGAATCACATTCATTTTCATACAAATTTGTGATTTCAATCATTTAAATCATTCATTATAGAAGTAATAACAGGTGAGACACATTAGATTAAATATAAGTGAGCAATGAATCACTTGAATCACATTCATTTTCTTTTAAACTTGTGAATTCAATCCACTAAATCATTATGTATGGACGTAAGAGCAAGTTAAGCACATTCAATTAAATATGTGTGATGAAGAAAATCACTTAAATCCCACTCGTATTGATAGAAACTTGTGATTTCATTCTCTTAAATCATTCACGATGGATGTAGTAAGAAGTTCAACTGATTGGATTAGATACAAGGGATCAAACAAATGCATTGGTCTCATTTGTATCCATATAAACTACTGATTTTAATCATTCTAATCATTTATTATCGACATTATAACAAGTGAATATTAGATTAAGCATAGGGGATCATATCAATGAGTTGAATCTCATTCATTTTCATACAAACTTGTGATTTCAATCCACTAAATCATTGAATGTAAATATAACAAGTTAACCATGTTCAATTTAATATGTGTGATCAAATGAATCAATTAAATCACTCTTGTATTGATACGAACTTGTAATTTCAATCTCTTAGATCATTTGTTACGGATGTAACTACGAGTTCAACTCATTGGATTAAATATAAGGGATCAAACAAATGCGTTGGTCCCATTTCTACCCATGTAAACTAGAGATTTTGATCTTTTAAATCATTCGTTATAAACAAAAAGGGATCATATCAATGACATGAATCACATTCATTTTCATACAAACTTGTTATTTCAATAATTTAAATCATTCATTATAGATGTAATAACAAGTGAGACACATTAGATTACATATATGTGAGCACTGAATCACTTGAATCTCATTCATTTTATTTTAAAGTTATGATTTCAATCTACTAAACCATTCAACTTAGATGTAACAACAAGTTAAGCACATTCAATTAGATATGTGTGATCAAAAGAATCACTTAAATCCCACTTGTATTGATCGGAACTTATGATTTCAATCTCTTAAATCATTCACGATGGATGTAGTAAGAAGTTCAACTGATTGGATTAGATACAAGGGATCAAACAAATGCATTGGTCTCATTTCTATCCATATAAACTAGTGATTTTAATCATTTAAACCATTCATTATAAACATTATCACAAGTGAATATTAGATTAACTATAAGGGATCATATGAATGAGTTGAATTTGATTCATTTTTCATACAAACTTGTGATTTCAATCCACAAAATCATTCAATGTGAATGTAACAAGTTATTAGATTATATAAAAGGGATTATATGAATGAGATGAATCACATTCATTTTCATGCAAACTTGTGATTTCAATCATTTAGATCATTCATTATAGTTGTAATAAAAGGTGAGACACATTAGATTAAATATAAGTGAGCAATGAATCACTTGAATGTCATTCATTTTCTTTTAAACTTGTGATATCAATCCACTAAATCATTCAATATAGATGTAACAACAAGTTAAGCACATTCGTTGATATCAATCCAGTAAATCATTCAATATAGACGTAACAACAAGTTAAGCACATTCAATTACATATGTGTGATCAAGAGAATCACTTAAATCCCACACGTACTGATGGGAACTTGTGATTTCAATCCCCTAAATCATTCACTATGGATGTAATAAGAAGTTCAACTCTTTGGATTAGATACAAGGGATCTAACAAATGCATTGGTCTCATTTGTATCCATATAAACTACTAATTTTAATCATTTTTATCATTCATTATAGACATTATAAGAAGTGAATATTAGATTAAGCATAGGGGATCATATGAATGAGTTGAATCTCATTCATTTTCATACAAACTTGTGATTTCAATCCACTAAATCAATGAATGTGAATATAACAATAAGTTAACCACATTCAATTAAATATGTGTGATCAAATGAATGAATTAAATCCCTCTCGTATTGATACGAACTTGTAATTTCAATCTCTTAGATCATTCGATAGGTATGTAACTACAAGTTCAACTCATTGGATGAGATATAAGGGATCAAACAAATGCCTTGGTCCCATTTCTACCCATATAAACTAGAGATTTTGATCATTTAAATCATTCATTATAGACATTATAATAAGTTAACTTTATTAGATTATCTAAAAGGGATCATACGAATGAGATGAATCACATTCATTTTCATGCAAACTTGTGATTTCAATCTTTTAAATCATTCATTATAGATATAATAACAAGTGAGAAACATTATATTAAATATAAGTGAGCAATGAATCACTTGAAATTTTTTCATTTTTTTTTAACTTGTGATGTCAATCCACTAAATCATTCAATATAGATGTAACAACAAGTTAAGCACATTCAATTAGGTATGTGTGATCAAAAGAATCACTTAAATCCCAATCGTATTGATATGTACTTGTGATTTCAAGTGATTTATATGATCCCTTTTAGTTAATCTAATATGTTCCACTTGTTATAGTGTCCATAATGAATGATTTATATGATTAAAATCACTAGTTTCGATGGATACAAATGATACCAATGCATTCATTTGATCCCTTGTATATAATCCAATGAGTTTAACTTCTTGTTACGTCCATAGTGAATAATTTAAAGGATTGAAATCACAAGTTCCTATCAATACGAGTAAGATTTAAGTGATTCTCTTGATCACACATATTTAATTGAATGTGCTTAACTTGTTGTTACATCCATAAAGAATGATTTAGTGGATTGAAATCACAACTTTAAAAGAAAATGAATGAGATTCAAATTATTCATTGGTCACTTATATTTAATCTAATGTCTCTCACTTGTTATTACATCTATAATGAATGATTTAAATGATTAAATCACATGTTTGTATAATATGTTTTACTTGTTATAATGTCTATAACGAATGATTTAAATGATCAAAATCTCTAGTTTATATGGGTAGAAATGGGACCAACGCACTTTTTAATCCGTTATATCTAATTCAATGAGTTGAACTTATAGTTACATTCCTAACGAATGACCTAAGAGACTGAAATTACAAGTTCGTATCAATACGAGAGGGATTTAATTGATTCATTTGATCACACATATTTAATTGAATGTGGTTAACTTGTTGTTATATTCAGATTCAATGATTTAGTGGATTGAAATCACAAGTTTGTATGAAAATGAATGAGATTCAACTTATTTATATAACCCCGTATTGTTAATCTAATATGTTTAACTTGTTATAATGTCTATAATATATTATTTAAACAATTAAAATCACTAGTTTATGTCTATAACCCCGTTTGATCCCTTGTAACTAATCCAATGAGTTGAACTTGTAGTTACATTTCTCACGAACAATCTAAGAGATTGTAATCACAAGTTTGTAGCAATACGAGAGAGATTTAATTGTTTCATTTGATCACAAATATTTTATTGATTGTGGTAAACTTGTTGTTACTTTGACATTGAATGATTTTGTGAATTTAAATCACAAGTTTGTATGAAAATGAATGAGATTCAACTCATTCATATGATCCCCTATGGTTAATCTAATATTCACTTGTTATAATGTCCATAATGAATGATTTGAATTACTAAAATCACTAGTTTATATAGATACAAATGAGGCCAATGCATTTGTTTGATCTCCTGTATCTAATCCAATGATTTGAACTTCTTATTACATCCATAGTGAATGATTTAAGGGATTGAACTCACAAGTTCATATCAATACGATTGGGATTTAAGTGATTCTTTTGATCACACATACCTAATTGAATGTGCTTAGCTTGTTGTTACATCTATATTGAATGATTTAGTGGATTGACATCACAAGTTTAAAAGAAATTGAAAAAATTTCAAGTGATTCATTACTCACTTATATTTAATATAATATTTCTCACTTGTTATTATATCTATAATGAATGATTTATATGATTGAAATAACAAGTTTGTATGAAAATGATTGTGATTCATCTCATTCATATGATCCCTTTTAGTTAATCAAATATGTTTCACTTGTTATAATGTCTATAACGACTGATTTAAATGATCAAAATCTCTAGTTTATATGGATTGAAATGGGACCAACGCATTTTTTTTGATCTGTTACATGTAATCCATTGAGTTGAACTTGTAGTTACATCCCTAACGAATGATCTAAGAGATTGAAATTACAAGTTCGTATCAATACAAGAGGTTTTTAATTGATTCATTTGATCACACATATTTAATTGAACGTGGTTAACTTGTTACATTTACATTCAATGATTTAGTGGATTGAAATCACAAGTTTGTATGAAAATAAATGAGATTCAACTCATTCAAATGATCCCCTATGCTTAATCTAATATTCACTTATTAGAATGTCTATAATGAATGATTTAAATGATTAAAATTACTAGTTTATATGGATACAAATGAGACCAATGCATTTGTTAGATCCCTTGTATCTAATCCAAAGAGTTGAACTTCTTATTACATCCATAGTGAATGATTTAAGGGATTGAAATCACAAGTTCCTATCAGTACGTGTGGGATTTAAGTGATTCTCTTGATCACACATATCTAATTGAATGTGCTAAACTTGTTGTTACATCTATATTGAATGATTTAATGGATTGATATCACAAGTTTAAAAGAAAATGAATGAGATTCAAGTGATTCATTGCTCACTTATATTTAATCTAATGTGTCTCACCTGTTATTACATCTATAATGAATGATCTAAATGATTGAAATCACAAGTTTGCATTTCATTCATATGATCCCTTTTAGATAATCTAATATGTTTCACTTGTTATAATGTCTATAATGAATGATTTAAATGATCAAAATCTCTAGTTTATATGGGTAGAAATGGGACCAACGCATTTGTTTGATCCCTCATATCTCATCCAATGAGTTGAACTTGTAGTTACATACCTAACGAATGATCTAAGAGATTGAAATTATAAGTTCATAACAATACGAGAGGGATTTAATTGATTCATTTGATTACACATATTTAATTGAATGTGGTTAACGTATTGTTATATTCACGTTCATTGATTTAGTGGATTGAAATCACAAGTTTGTATGAAAATGAATGAGATTCAACTCAATCATATGATCCACTATAGTTAATCTAATATTCACTTGTTATAATGTCCATAATGAATGATTTAAACGATTGAAATCGGTAGTTTATATGGATACAAATGAGTTCAATGCATTTGTTTGATCCCGTGTATCTAATCCATTGAGTTTAACTTCTTATTACTAACATAGTGAATGATTTAAGAGATTGAAATCACAAGTTCCTATCAATACGAGTGGGATTTAAGTGATTCTCTACATCACACATATTTAATTGAATGTGCTTAACTTGTTCTTACATCCATACAAAGTGATTTAGTGGATTGAAATCTTAAGTTTCAAAGAAAATGAATGAGATTCAAGTGATTCATTGCTCACTTATATTTAATCTAATGTGTCTCACTTGTTATTACTTCTATAATGAATGATTTAAATGATTGAAATCATAAATTTGTATTAAAATGATTGTGATTCATCTCATTCTTATGATCTCTTTTAGATAATCTAATATGTTTCATTTGTTGTAATGTCCATAACGAATGATTTAAATGATCAAAATCTCTCGTTTATATGGGTAGAAATGGGACCAACGCATTGTGGTTGATTCCTTATATCTAATCCAATGAGTTGAACTTGTAGCTACTTCCCTAACGAATGATCTAAGAGATTGAAATTACAAGTTCGTATCAATTCGAGA
Source organism: Nymphaea thermarum (assembly GCA_011799765.1). NCBI lineage: Eukaryota > Viridiplantae > Streptophyta > Magnoliopsida > Nymphaeales > Nymphaeaceae > Nymphaea > Nymphaea thermarum. Next base: position 33,864 of record JAANDH010001040.1, read on the forward strand.
GGGATTTAATTGATTCATTTGATCACACAAATTTAATTCAATGTGGTTAACTTGTTATATTCACGTTCAATGATTTAGTGGATTGGAACCAGAAGTTTGTATAAAAATGAATAAAATTCAACTCATTCAAATGATCCCCTGTAGTTAATCCAATATTCACTTGTTATAATGTCTATAATGAATAATTTAAATGATTAAAATCACTAGTTTATAAGGATACAAATGAGACCAATGCATTTGTTTGATCCCTTGTATCTAATTCAATGAGTTTAACTTGTTATTACATCCATAGCGAATGATTTAACGGACTGAAATCACAAGTTCCTATCAATATGAGTGGGATTTAAGTGATTCTCTTGATCACACATATTTAATTGAATGTGCTTAAAAGAAAATGAATGAGATTCAAGTGATTCATTGCTCACTGATATCTAATCTAATGTGTCTCACTTGTTATTACATCTTTAATGAATGATTTAAATGATTGAATTCACAAATTTGTATGACAATGAATGTGATTCATCTCATTCATATGATCTCTTTTAGATAATTAAATATGTTTCACTTGTTACAATGTCTATAACGAATTATTTAAATGATCAAAATCTCTCATTTATTTGGGTAGAAATGGGACCAACGCATTTGTTTGATCCCTTACATCTAATAAAATGAGTTGAACTTGCAGCTACTTCCCTAACAAATGATCTAAGAGATTGAAATTACAAGCTCGTATCAATACGAGAGGGATTTAATTGATTCATTTGATCACACAAATTTAATTCAATGTGGTAAACTTGTTGTTATATTCATATTCGATGATTTTGTGGATTGAAATAACAAGTTTGTATGAAAATGAATGAGATTTAACTTATTCATATAAAACCTTATTGTTAATCTAATATGTTTGACTTGTTATAATGTCTATAATAAATGATTTAAACGATTAAAATCACTAGTTTATGCAGATACAAACGAGACCAATGCATTCGTTTGATCCCTTGATACTAATCCAATGAGTGTGCTTGTTGTTACATATCTAATGAACGATCTAAGAGATTGAAATCCCAAGTTCGTATCAATACGAGGGAGATTTAATTGATTCATTTGATCACACATATTTTGTTGAATGTGGTTAACTTGTTACATTCACATTGAATGATTTTGTGGATTGAAATCACAAGTTTGTATGAAAAATGAATCAGATTCAACTCATTCATATGATCCCCTATAGTTAATCTAATATTCACTTGTTATAATGTTTATAATGAATGATTTAAATGATTAAAATCACTAGTTTATATGTATAGAAATGAGACCAATGCAGTTGTTTGATCCCTTGTATCTAATCCAATGAGTTGAACTTCTTACTACATCCATCGTGAATGATTTAAGAGATTGAAATCAGAAGTTCCGATCAATACAAGTGAGATTTCTGTGATTCTCTTGATCACACATATCTAATTGAATGTGCTTAACTTGTTGTTACATCTAAATTGAATGGTTCAGTAGATTGAAATCACAACTTTAAAAGAAAATGAATGAGATTCAAGTGATTCATTGCTCACTTATATTTAATCTAATGTGTCTCACTTGTTATTACATCTATAATGAACAATTTAAGTGATTGAAATAACAAGTTTGTATGAAAATGAATGTGATTCATCTCATTCATATGATCCCTTTTAGTTAATCTAATATGTTTCACTTGTTATAATGTCTGTAACGAATGATTTAAATGATCAAAATCTCTAGTTCACATGGGTAGAAATGGGACCAACGCATTTGTTTGATCCCGTATATCTAATCCAATGAGTTGAACTTGTAGTTACATCCCTAATGAATGATCCAAGAGATTGAAATCCGAAGTTCGTATCAATACCAGAGGGATTTAATTGATTCATTTGATCACACATATTTAATTGAACGTGGTTAACTTGTTGTTATATTCACATTCAATGATTTAGCGGATTGAAATCACAAGTTTGTATGAAAATGAATGAGATTCAACTTATTCATATGATGCCTTATTGTTAATCTAATATGTTTCACTTGATATAATGTCCATAACGAATGATTTAAATGATCAAAATGACTAGTTTATGTAGAAACAAATAAGACAAATGCATTCGTTTGTACCCTTGAAACTAATCCAATGAGTTGAACTTGTGGTTACATCTCTAACAAATGTTCTAGGAGATTGAAATCCCAAGTTCGTATCAATACGAGAGAGATTTAATTGATTCATTTCATCACACATATTGTATTGAATGTGGTTAACTTTTTGTTACATTCACATTAATGATTTTGTGGATTTAAATCACAAGTTTGTATGAAAATGAATGAGATTCAACTCATTCATATGATCCCTTTTAGTTAATCTATATGTTTCACTTGTTATAACGTCCAAAACGAATGATTTAAATGATCAAAATCCTTAGTTTATATGGATACAAAATGAATGGGATTCAACTCATTCATATGATCCCTTTTAGTTAATCTAATATGTTTCACTTGTTATAATGTCCATAACGAATGATTTAAATGATCAAAATCTCTAGTTTACATTGGTAGAAATGGACCAACGCAATTGTTTGATCCCTTATATCTAATCCAATGAGTCGAACTTGTAGTTACATCCCTAAGGAATGATCTAAGAGATTGAAATTACAAGTTTGTATCAATACAAGAGGGATTTAATTGATTCATTTGATCACACATATTTAATTGAACGTGGTTAACTTGTTGTTATATTCACATTCAATGATTTAGTGGATTGAAATCACAAGTTTGCATGAAAATGAATGAGATTCAACTTATTCATATGATCCTTTACTGTTAATCTAATATGTTTAACTTGTTATAATGTCTATAATGAATGATTTAAATGATTACAATCACTAGCTTATGTAGATACAAATGAGACTAACGCATTCGTTTGATCCCTTGAAACTAATCCAACGAGTTGAACTTGTAGTTACATCTCTAACGAACGATCTAAGAGATTGAAATCCCAACTTCGTATCAATACGAGAGGGATTTAATTGATTCATTTGATCACACGTATTTAATTCAACGTGGTTAACTTGTTGTAATTTTCACATTCAATGATTTAGTGGATTGAAATCACAAGTTTGTATGAAAATGAATGAGATTCAACTTATTCATATGATCCCTTATTGTCAATGTAATATGTTTAACTTGTTATAATGTCTATAATGAATGATTTAAACGATTAAAATCACTAGTTTAATCTAATGTATCTCACTTGTTATTACATCTATAATAAATGATTGAAATCATAAGTTTGTATGAAAATTAATGTGATTCATCTCATTCATATGATCCCTTTTAGTGAATTTAATATGTTTCACTTGTTATAATGTCCATAATTAATTATTTAAATGATCAAAATCTCTAGTTTACAATGGTACAAATGGGACCAACGCATTTGTTACATCCCTAACTTGTAGTTACATCCCTAACGAATGATCTAAGAGAATGAAATTACAAGTTCGTATCAATTCGAGAGGGATTTAATTGATTTATTTGATCACACATATTTGTTATATTCACATTCAATGATTTGGTGGATTAAAATCACAAGTTTGTATGAAAATCAATGCGTTTCAACTTATTCATATGATCCCTTATTGTTAATCTAATATGTTTAACTTGTTATAATGTCTATAATGAATGATTTAAATGATTAAAATCACATGTTTATGTAGATACAAATCAGACCAATGCATTCGTTTGATCCCTTGAAACAAATCCAATGAGTTTAACTTCTTATTACATCTATAGTGAATGATTTAAGGAATTGAAATCACAAGTTCCTATCGATGCGAGTGGGATTTAAGTGATTCTCTTGATCACACATATATAATTGAATGTTCTGAACTTGTTGTTACATCTATATTGAATGATTTAGTGGATTGAAATCACAACCTTAAAAGAAAATTAATGAGATTCAAGTGATTCATTGCTCACTTATATTTAATCTAATGTGTCTCACTTGTTTTTACATCTATAATGAATGATTTAAATGATTGAAATCACAAGTTTGTGCTAAATGAATGTGATACATCTCATTCATATGATCCCTTTTAGTAAATCTAATATGTTTCACTTGTTATAATGTCCATAACGAATGATTTAAATGATCAAAATCTCTAGTTTACATGGGTAGAAATGGGACCAATGCATTTGTTTGATCCCTTAAACCAAATCCAATGAGTTGAACTTGTAGTTACATCCCTAATGAATGATCTAAGAGTTTGAAATTACAAGTTCGTATCAATACGAGAGGGATTTAATTGATTCATTTGATCACACATGTTTAATTGAACGTGGTTAACTTGTTGTTATATTCACATTCAACTTATTCATATAATCTCTTATTGTTAATCTAATATGTTTGACATGTTATAACGTCTATAATGAATGATTTAAATGATTAAAATCACTAGTTTATGTAGATACAAATGAGACTAACGCATTCGTTTGATCCCTTGAAACTAATCCAATGAGTTGAACTTGTCGTTACATCTCACATAACAAATGATCCAAGAGATTGAAATCCCAAGTTCGTATCAATACGAGAGGGATTTAATTGACTCATTTTATCACACATATTTTATTGAATGTGGCTAACTAGTTGGAAAATTCACATTGAATGATTTTGTGGATTTAAATAACAAGTTTGTATGAAAATGAATGAGATTCAACTCATTCATATGATCCTTTTTAGTTAATCTAATATGTTTCACTTGTTATAATGTCCATAATGAATGATTTAAACGATCAAAATCTCTAGTTTATATGATTACAAATGAGACCAATGCCTTTGTTTGATCCCTTGTGTCTAATCCAATGAGTTTAACCTCTTATTACATCTATAGTGAATGATTTAAGGGATTGAAATCACAAGTTCCTATCAATACGAGTGGGATGTAAGTGATTCTCTTTATCACACATATCTAATTGTATGATCTTAACTTGTTGTTACATCTATATTGAATGATTTAGTGGATTGAAATCACAACTTTAAAATAAAATGAATGAGATTCAAGTGATTCATTGCTCACCTATATTTAATGTAATGTGTCTCACTTGTTATTACATATATAATGAATGAAATCACAAGTTTGTATGAAAATGAATGTGATTCATCTGATTCATATGATCCTTTTTAGTTACTCTAATATGTTTCACTTGTTATAATGTCCACAACAAATGATTTAAATGATCAAAATCTCTGGTTTACATGGGTGAAAATGGGACCAACACATTTTTTTGATCTCTTTTATCTAATCCAATCAGTTGAACTTGTAGTTACATCCTTGACGAATGATCTAAGAGATTGAAATTACAAGTTCGTATCAATACGAGAGGGATTTAATTGATTCATTTGATCTCACATGTTTAATTGAACGTGGTTGACTTGTTGTTATATTTACATTCAATGACTTAATGGATTGAAATCACAAGTTTATATGAAAATGAATGAGATTCCTTATTGTTAATCTAATATGTTTAGCTTGTTATAATGTCTATAATGAATGATTTACACAATTAAAATGACTAGTTTATGTAGATACACATGAGACCAATCTTGTAACTAATCCAATGAGTTGAACTTCTAGTTACATCTCTGACGAACGATCTAAGAGATTGAAATCTGAAATTTGAATCAATAAGAGAGAGATTTAATTGATTCATTTGATCACACAAATTTTATTGAATGTGGTTAACTTGTTGTTACATTCACATTGAATGATTTTGTGGATATAAATCACAAGTTTGTATTGAAATGAATGAGATGCAACTCAATCATATGATCCCTTTTAGTTAATCTAATATGTTTCACTTGTTATAATGTCCATAACGAATGATTTAAATGTTCAAAATCTCTAGTTTAGGATATATTTAATGACTTAGTGGATTGAAATCACAACATTAAAAGGAAATGAATGAGATTCAAGTGACTCATTGCTCACTTATATATAATCCAATGTGTCTCACTTGTTATTACATCTATAATGAATTATTTAAATGACTGAAATCACAAGTTTGTATGAAAATGAATGTGATTCATCCCTTTTAGTTTATCTAATATGTTTCACTTGTTATAATGTCTATAACGATGATTTAAAAGATCAAAATCTCTAGTTTTTATGGGTAGAAATGGGACCAACGCATTTGTTTGATCCCTTGTATCTAATCCAATGAGTCAAACTTGTAGTTACATCCCTAACGAATGATCTATGAGATTGAAATTACAAGTTCGTATCAATACGAAAGGGATTTAATTGATTCATTTGATCACACATATTTAATTGAACGTGGTTAACTTGTTGTTATATTCAAATTCAATAATTTAGTGGATTGAAATCACAAGTTTGTTTGAAAATGAATGAGATTCAACTTATTCATATGATCCCTTATTGTTAATCTAATATTGTTTAACTTGTAATATTGTCAATAATGAATGATTAAAATCACTAGTTTATGTAGATACAAATGAGACCAATGCATTCATTTGATCACTTGAAACTAATCCAATGAGTTGAACTTGGACTTACAGCTTCAACGAGCGATCTAAGAGATTGAAATCCCAAGTTCGTATCAATACGAGAGAGATTTAATTGATTCATTTGATCACACATATTTTATTGAATGTGGTTAACTTGTTGTCATATTCACATTGAATGATTCTGTGGCTTTAAATCACAAGTTTGCATGAAAATGAATGAGATTGAACTCATTCATATGATCCCTTTTAGTTAATCTAATATGTTTCACTTGTTATAATTTACATAACGAATATTTTAAATTACCAAAATCTCTAGTTTATATGGATACAAATGAGACCACTTCATTTGTTTGGTCCCTTGTATCTAATCCAATGAGTTTAACTTCTTATTACATCTATAGTGAACGATTTAATGGATGAAAATCACAAGTTCCTATCAATACGAGAGAGATTTCAGTAATTATCTTGATCAAACATATCTAATTGAATGTTCTTAACTTGTTTTTACATCTATATTGAATGATTTAGTGGATTAAAATCACAACTTTAAACGAAAATGAATGACATACAAGTGATTCATTGCTCACTTATATTTAATCTAATGTGTCTCACTTGTTATTACATCTATAACGAATGATTTAAATGATTGGAATCACAAGTTTGTATTAAAATGAATGTGATTCATCTCATTCATATGATCCATTTTAGTTAATCTAATATGTTTCGCTTGTTATAATGTCCATAACGAATGATTTAAATGATCAAAATCTTTAGTTCACATTGGTAGAAATAGGACCAACGCATTTGTTTGATCCCTTATATCTAATATAATGAGTCGAACTTGTAGTTACATCCCTAACGAATGATCTAAGAGATTAAAATTACCAGTTCGTATCAATACGAGAGGGATTTCGTTGATTCATTTGATCACACATATTTAATTGAATGTGGTTAAGTTTTTGTATTCACATTCAATGATTTAGTGGATTGAAATCACAAGTTTGTATGAAAATGAATGAGATTCAACTTATTCATATGATCTCTTATTGTTAATCTAATATGTTTAAATTGTTATAATGTTTATAATGAACGATTTAAATGACTAAAATCACTAGTTTATGTAGATACAAATGAGACCAACGCATTCGTTTGATCCCTTGAAACTAATCCAATGAGTTGAACTTGTAGTTGCATCTCTAACGAACGATCTAAAAGATTGAAATCCCAAGTTTGTCTCGATACGAGAGGGATTTAATTGATTCATTTGATCATACATATTTAATTGAACGTGGTTAACTTGTTGTTATATTCACATTCAATGATTTAGGGGATTGAAATCACGAGTTTGTAAGAAATTGAATGAGATTCAACGTATTTGTAGGATCTCTTATTGTTAATCTAATATGTTTAACTTGTTATAATGTCTATAATGAAAGATGTGAATGAATAAAATCACTAGACAAATGAGACCAATGCATTCGTTTCATCCCTTGAAACTAATCCAATGAGTTGAACTTGGAGTTACATCTCCAACGAACGATCTAATAGATTGAAATCCCAAGTTCGTATCAATACGAGAGAGATTTAATTGATTCATTTGATCACACATATTTTATTGAATGTAGTTAACTTGTTGTTACATTCTTATTGAATGATTTTGTGGATTTAAATCACAAGTTTGTATGAAAATGAATGAGATTCAACTCATTCATATGATCCCTTTTAGTTAATCTAATATGTTTCACTTGTTGCAATATCCATAACGAATAATTTAAATTATCAAAATCTCTTGTTTATATGGATACAAATGAGACCACTGCATTTGTTTGATCCCTTGTATATAATCCAACGAGTTTAACTTCTTATTACACCTATAGTGAACGATTTAAAGGATTGAAATCACAAGTTTTATCAATACGAGTGGGATTTAAGTGATTCTCTTGATCACACATATCTAATTGAATGTTCTTAACTTGTTGGTACATCTATATTGAATGATTTATCGGATTGAAATCACAATTTTAAAAGAAAATGAATGACATTCAAGCGATTCATTGCTCACTTATATGTAATCTAATGTGTCTCACTTGTTATTACTTCTATAACGAATGATTTAAATGATTGAAATCACAAGTTTGTATTAAAATGAATGTGATTCATCTCATTCATACGATCTCTTTTAGTTAATCTAAGATGTTTCGCTTGTCATAATGACCAACTCAATTGTTTGATCCCTTATATCTAATCCAATGAGTCGAACTTGTAGTTACATCCCTAACGAATGATGTAAGAGATTGAAATTACAAGTTTGTATCAATACGAGAGGGGTTTAATTGATTCATTTGAACACACATATTTAATTGAACGTGGTTAACTTGTTGTTATATTCACATTCAATGATTTAGTGGATTGAAATCACAAGTTTGTATGAAAATGAATGAGATTCAGCTTATTCATATGATCCCTTATTGTTAATCTAATAAGTTTAACTCGTCATAATGTCTATATTGAATGATTTAAACGATTAAAATCACTAGTTTATGTAGATACAAATGAGGCCAATGCATTCGTTTGATCCCTTGAAACTAATCCAATGAGTTGAACTTGTAGTTGCATGTCTGACGAATGATCTGAAAGATTGAAATCCCAAGTTCGTATCAATACGAGAGGGATTTAAATGATTCATTTGATCACACATATTTAATTGAACGTGGTTAACTTGTTGTTATATTCACATTCAATGATTTAGAGAATTGAAATCACAAGTTTGTATGAAAATGAATGAGATTCAACTTATTAATATGATCCCTTATTATTAATCTAATATGTTTAACTTGTTATAATGTCTATAATGAATTATTTGAATGATTAAAATCACTAGTTTATATAGATACAAATGAGACCAAGGCATTCGTTTGATCCCTTGAAACTAATTCAATGAGTTGAACTTATAGTTGCATCTCCAACAAACGATCTAAGAGATTGAAATCCCAAGTTCGTATCAATACAAGAGAGATTTAATTGATTCATTTCATCCCACATATTTAATTGATCGTGGTTAACTTGTTGTTATATTCACATTCAATGATTTAGTGGATTGAAATGACAAGTTTGTATGAAAATAAATGAGATTCAACTTATTCATATGATCTCTTATTGTTAATCTAATATGTTTAACTTGTTATAATGTCTATAATGAATGGTTTAAACGATTAAAATCGCTAGTTTATGTAGAAAAAAATTAGACCAATGCATTCGTTTGATCCCTTCAAACGAATCCAATAAGTTGATCTTGTGGTTACATCTCTAACAAATGATCTATGAGATTGAAATCCCAAGTTCGTATCAATACGAGAGAGATTTAATTGATTCATTTGATCACACATATTTTATTGAATGGGGTTAGCTTGTTGTTACATTCACATTCAATGATTTAGTGGATTGAAATCACAAGTTTGTGTGAAAATAAATGAGAATCAACTTATTCATATGATCCATTATTGTTAATCTAATAAGTTTAACTTGTCATAATATCTATAATGAATGATTTAAACGATTAAAATCACTAGTTCATGTAGATACAAATGAGACCAATGCATTCGTTTGATCCCTTGAAACTAATTCAATGAGTTGAACTTGTAGTTGCATCTCCAACAAACGATCTAAGAGATTGAAATCCCAAGTTCCTATCAATACAAGAGGGATTTAATTGATTCACTTGATCCCACATATTTAATTGATTGTGGTTAACTTGTTGTTATATTCACATTCAATGATTTAGTGGATTGAAATCATAAGTTTGTCTGAAAATGAATGAGATTCAACTTATTCATATGATCTCTTATTGTTAATCTAATATGTTTAACTTTTTATAATGTCTATAATGAATGATTTGAACGATTAAAATCGCTAGTTTATGTAGATACACAAGGGACCAACGCATTCGTTTGATCCCTTGAAACTAATCCAATGAGTTGATCGCTTGATAACTTAGAGCCTTAGACTAATGTCATTCAACTTTTATTTGTTATGGTGAAGGACTTGAACTGATTATGTTTGGTTGCCAAACTTCGTGAGATCGTTCGGCAGTTTAAGCTTATTTATGTCACTAAATGTTTCTGTTGTGCTGTTTGATGGTCCTTTTAATAGGTGCATGTTGCGGTTAATAGGCTTCAATTCAGTTGTAGTAAAGGATACTTGAGACCTGGATTGACTGCTCCACTAGTTTCAAAAGGAGTTTCTGACATTATTCCCACAAAGCAAAAACAGGCCACTGCGAAATCAACGTCATTCTTTGTGCAGTTTAGTCCACCATGTAGGAGCTGAAGGGAGTTTCAAGCATCAAACACATGTCAAGGACGGAGGCTCTTTAGGTCATGTTGCAATCAATTCCACAAAAGTTTCTGTAGCAGCAGAAAGCGTGCAAACTGATGGTACACCCATTGGCTCAATCTTATACCCTTCTTCC